>JANPWX010000267.1:4940-18023 GCA_024734555.1 Trochalopteron elliotii
TGCACACATCCCCCGACAATCCCACCCTGTGCTCCTGGACCTCACGCTATTCAGAACGGGTCATATTTAGGCACTTGTATGGTTTCTGCTTTTGTGCTCATTCCTCTGCTTTATTCCTAAATGGATTTTACTCCTTCATTACTGAAGTTTCCTTCATAAACTCCGGGCTGAGGAGCATCCCTTGTCTGCTCTGCAGGGGATGCCCCAGAGCCAGGTCAGAGGTCTCCAGCGCATCCCTGCCCGTGCTCGTTTGGTGTTAAGAGTTGTAGAATTAAACCTGTGTTACCCTGCAGGATCCATGGAGAATTTCCTGTTGTGGAAGGGGTCTTGGTGAAATACGGAAAAATGTGTGAGCCTGAATTCCCAAGTGTTAAATCTTTCCTTTCCGCTTTTTAGGAGGATAAATGAAGAAATGGCAGAAGCAGTTTTTCACCCCCCAAGAAGGAAAAGAAGAGTTTTCGAGTCCTACGAGGCTCCCTTTCCTGTGGATGTAGGGAGAAAGGATTTCAGACTGTGCCAGGCTGAGATCATTAACAACAATGTGATTGTGAGGAACCCCGAGGATATTGAACAGCTCTACAACAAGGTGCTGCACCCTGTTTGCACAATATTTGTAGTGTTTTAAATGCAGGTAAAACATAATGCTGGTTCAAATCTGCTGCCTTTATGCTTTCCTGTCCCTTCAGCTTCCTGTGATTCTCCATATTTCCTTTCTCTCCTGAAATCAGTACAAAAAAAAATGTTCTGTGTCAAATGTGAAAAGTCTTTCTTATCCAAGCAAATAAACTTTGGAGTGAAATGAGATTGTGAGCTAAGAAACAACTGCAAAGCCTTCATGTCTCCTTTCAACATTTCATGCAACTTTTCAAAGCATTTTCTTGCGTTTAAAGCTCAGGAGGTTGAAATATTAATGTTTTAGAAATGCTTGGATAATTCCTTTCACTTCAGAGTGATTTATTACTGTGTAAAACAAGCTGTGTTAAGTTTTTTGTATCTGAGTGCCATTTCAGCAACATTCTAATGCAATGGTGTCTCCTTGGTTTCAGGTGTTGTTTTCAAACAGTTGCTGGGAGATGTTGGCTGACAAATATTTAGAATTCAGGGGAAAAGACCCAACCCTCTCCAGGCTGAATGGGATTTAAACACTTGGGTAAATCAGGTGTTTCATACTGAACCAGTCACCAGCAGCTAAACAAGCTTTAGGCAGAGCTGAGATGCTGCAGGAGTTCAGCTGTTTGTTCCAGCTGATCTCACCATCCCACATTTTATACCTGGGAAAGGAGTTTGTTTTTGTGGCATGACATAATTTGGGGTTTTTCCTGTCCTTTGCAGGGCTATTTTGGAAAAGGGATCCTTTCCAGGAGCCGGCCAGTGTTCAGCATCTCAGATCCTCTGCTGGTGGCCAAGTGGAGAGGTAAATGGGGGTTCTTGTACCTCAGCACTGCTCTGGTAGCTCTTCCCTCACTCATTGAAGGTATATTTTTATAAATTACATGCAGAGGAATAATCTGCTGGATTGGATCAAGTGAAGGAACCTCTCTCTCTCCCCATCTCTCGTGCCTAGGAAAAATCCCACAATATGAAATCCATGTGGATAATTGCTCAGTGCATTCTCCCAAACCTTCACTGAGTTGTTGCTTGGGAAGACTGAATTAGAAGGATCAGCCTGAGGCTTTTCTTTCCCTAATTTTCCTGGGGTTTAATCTGCAGGTTTTGGTGTCCCTGAAATGATGAAGGAAGGATTGGTGAAGTTTTCAGTCTGCTTGTAGCCAGTCACACCCAGTCTGCTCTTGGCTGTTTATACAAAAACTCAGTGTTTATATAAAAACTCAACCTCTCCCATAACAGTGAAGTCCCAGTAGCCATCACTGGATTTTCTCCTGTCCCTCCATAGTTGTCTGGAGAAAGAAAAAGTGTATTTAGTTCTCTGTGCAGGCTGTTACATTTCCTGGTTCTGCTGTGTCCCTGCTTGAAAAAGTGGGACCAAAATGGCTTTGAGGACTGAAAATAGGGACAATTCTGAGGCTGCAGATCACACCAGGGATCAAAATCACACCTAACTATCTTTATATTGATGAAACAATGTATGATTTTTCTTTACACAGGTATTGACACAAACATGCCCATAATTACATCTCAAAAGTAAGTTAATTTGCCTTTTTCTTGCTGTTTTTAGGAAACAGATTATTCTGGTTTATATTTCTCTTCCTGAGGTTCAGGTTGTAAGCTGTATAAATGATGAGGGTGACTTGCTTCTGTTTCTTCTCTCATTATTTCATTTATAAATCACTTTAGAAGAATTGGAAATAGGGTAGGGGGTGATATTCAGGGTGGTTTTTCATGTAAAGTTGTAGGTGTTGATTGCTGAATTGAAGCCAAGGCTGAGTGCATGCACAGAATGGGTAATTAGTTAATAACAATTAATTGTTAATTAATAAAAATTAACTATTACAAGCATAATAAACATTCTTCAGGTGAGGAGCAGGAAAAGAAGTTTCTGGGGCTATTGAAAATACCTCTTCCATTTTCTTATGGGATTTTTATGGTGTAGCTGAAGCAGCTCTTGAACTTCTGCCATACATTGATATTTTACTTCTTTTTTTAAGTATCAGTTAACATTGGTCCTTTGTACACTTAGCAAAACAGAGTGTTGGACCACATGTTTATTTTTTTCTGTTTAAATAGCGTATAAACTATTAAGCATGTGCAGGTGAGTTACTCTGATGGTTTTAATCTTAAGATAAGTAAAAAAATTCACTTAAATTTGAAAATTACGCTCCTGCAGCCCTCAGTTTTAGCTAAGAAAAACCATTTTGTTGCTAATGCCACTACAGTTACTACTGCTTGCAGATGCTGAGCATCAATAAAAGTGTGATTTTATTGGTGCACAAAAGGCTCTGCCTCAGTAGAGACCTGCAAGTGGAAATTAAATGGTAATTAAATAATAGGACAAAGAGGAGTGTCTTTTATATAACAAAGAGCACAGCACTGAATTGTCCAGCTTTATCAGGAGCCTGCAGGAGGATTTGTATTTGTGTTGACACATGGAATTTGCATTTAATTGTCTTTGTTACCTGGGCTGAAATTGCTGCCTGAGGATTTTGTTCGGGGAAATGAAAAGTACTGTATGAAATTTGCACTTTCACAGAGTGAAGAGTCACGTTTCAGCTGGATATTAATGTTGTTTTCCAAGAGAAGGGACTGAAAAGGCACTGAAAAACTCTGTCATGATTGAAAAATATTAGAAACAGTAGCTGGAAGTTGTAAATACCTCAGTGATGGGATTATTGCCATTTCTCAGGGATATAACTGAGGGGTGTGGTTGAAAAAGGTGATTCCTGCTGGAGATGTTTCCAGTGGTATTTCTGCTGTGCCACTGCTGTTTCTAGGGCAGTTAAAGCAGAGTTTTGCAGCTCCTGCTCTCAGTCCTTGGCTGTGTGAAAGCTGAACTGGGAGGGCTTGTTGCATGTTTTAATCCTGCAATTGCAGCATGGCTTTTGTGGGGAATTCAAGCTTTAGGCTTCCATGGGAGAAGGAATGTGGTGCCTGGTGAAGTTCCTGCTCCTCGAAGCTGCAGCTTGTGCAGGGCTCAGCAATGGTGTTTGCTGCTAGAGAAATTCAAAAGGCCAAGCAAAGGCAGAGGAGGCAGCAGAATCCTGATGTTCATGAAGCTCCCTAAAAAATCACATTAATGCCCAACAGCTGCTGGGGGGGTGTTTGTGAACTGTGCTGAACCTTCTGGGGTGTAAAAGTGTTAATTACAGGATGGAATCCCCAGCGTTGCTCATTTCTTGTGTTCCCCAGGTACCAGCGGCGTCTGCAGTGGGCTAAAAGTGTCCTGCAGGAGCAGGGCCTGGATGATTGCTCCATCACCAAAATCCTGGAGAATTACACCAAACCCCAGGGGCTGCCCTTCTCCAGAGGGGATGGGGAAGAGCAAACTGGGGACAGCTGCCCCACAGGGGGCCCAAAGCCAGGAAATGCAGAAATGAGCAGGAAATCTGCTGGCACTGAAGGAGCCCAAAGTGCTGAGGGTCACAACGAGGGCTCCCAGGAGGAAGGAGAGGCAGCTCTGGATCCTGGAAGTGGCTCCAGGCACCAGGAACAGGAAAATACTAGAGAAATGGCTGAAGGATCCTGCCACAGGGACCTCTGTGGCTGTGAGGTGAAGCAGAGCCCTGAGCAGAGGGCTTGGGAGGGGTTGGACTCAAGGGGATGTGCTCCAGAATATGTGCTGGTGCAAGAGGAGGAAGAAGGAAGCTCCTGTCCTGAAGATGACTCCAGTCATGCACAAGAGAATGTAAGAAAAAGGATCCTAGTCTTTTAGGAAAAGCTACTTTCAGAATTCAGTATTTTTTCCAATTCTAATAATAGTCGATTTTTCTTGCAGCTTGTCAAGAAGGAAGTATTAGTCTGCAGAAAAAACCCATTTAGGATTTTTGAGTACTTACAACTCAGCTTGGAAGAGGTATGTGTCAAGCATAGTGCAAGTTGATTTGGTTTTCATCTGAAAAAGTAAACCTTAATCTATACGACAGTGTTATTTAAGACATATTTCTAAAATACAGGGTCCTGCTGTGTCTCCTAAGTACCTGGATTGTCTTAGTCATTAAACTTAGCTTTAACAAGCTGTGATAATTACATGAGATGGTTAAAAAATAGGGTCCAATCCTGTTTGCTTTAGGTGAGCAATCCCATTGACACAGAGACCAGTGAATAGAAATACATATTTTTTATATATATGTATATCCTTATATGTAGAAATACCAGGAATACAACATTTATCTGAATCCTGTTTCAATTTTGCTGCTTTTAAGTATATTTATGTGTTAGTTTTAACACCATGCCTTCAGCAGGGATGACATTGTAGAAAATTAATCAATGAAGCCTTTGTTCTTGCAATGCTTTGGGTATAAACTACAGGAGGTAGTTTATCAGTTAAATTGACTCTGTTTGTTTTTTTAGGCTTTTTTCTTGGTGTATGCTCTGGGATGTTTAAGTATTTATTACGGGGAGGTAAGAGATTGGATTTATTTTGGATTACTGGGGATGCTTTTTTCTTTGGATATGATTTGGTCTGAATCTTTACCTGTGTGGCAGGGATTTAGTGCTGTTAATTCTGGAGGAGGAATTCAGAAGATTTTCTCACAAGCAATGGTATTTCTGTTTAGGAAATACAGGTCTGAAAGCTTTAAATTTACCAAAACAAATACAATTAAGCACTGTCTGTCTGCAGAGAAAGGATTTTTGTTGTAACTCTAGGCAGGAAATATAGGAGAAATAATATGGTGAATAATCACACACCTGAGATGGCAAAATTCCTTGGAGTTTCAAACATTAATTCTATCAAGCTGTTATTCATGTAATGCCAAATAACATTAATTCTATCAAGCTGTTATTCATGTAATGATAATAATGATATTCTATTTATAATAATAAATAATAATAACAATTGGTAATGATAAATAATTCACATCTGTGCTTTTAGTTTAAGATTTATTAGCCTTTCCTTTAACACTCACTAAAAAACTCACTAAGTGGGGCACCAGGTTCCTGTCTTGAATTTAGGGATTCTGTGTTTTACTGTCTGCCATCCATGCCCTGTGCATGAACTAAAAACCCCACTAAGTGGAGCACCAGGTTCCTGTCTTGAATTTGGGGATTCTGTATTTCACTGTCTGCAGTCCATGCTCTGTGCAGCAGCCTGTGGTATTTATTTGGCATTTGGCTGGTGTGACATGTGGAATTTGGCTGCTGTGACATTTGGCGTGTGTCAGTGATGCTGTGTAGCAGAGCCTGCCTGGTTGATCTCAGTGCAGTGCCCTTGCTGTGTGGTTTGCAGGAGCCCCTGAGCATTGTGAAGCTGTGGGAGGTGTTCAGTGAGGTGAAGCCTGATTTCAAAACCACCTACATGGCCTACCACTACTTCAGGGGCAAGGGCTGGGTGCCCAAGGTGGGGCTGAAGTACGGCACGGATCTCTGTGAGTACCTGCCCAAAAATGGGATCAATTCCTGCCCACCCCTCCTCCAGGCAGGGCACAACTCCAGGCCCAGAGAAGAATTCAGTGAGGAGCTGCAGGACTGGAGCAGCCTTTGCTGCTTGCAGTTGGCAAAGGACATTTGGGGTTAACAGTGAATTTGGGATGTGAGTAGAAAGGAACATCCCATATGCAGTAGGTGAAGAGACAGCTTGGAAGGTCTGGTTTGCTTCATGAGGTTCATAATTCCTACAGGATTGCACTGAAATTCCCTTCCCAACTCTCTCTGTCCCCTTCTAAACACCTCTCCTGCAGTGTTAATATGACAGTCTCTAGAATAACAGGTTTGAATCCAGATCCCAGTTCACATTAAAGTTCATGCACCTCATTCATCCCATTTAAGAGAAGCTGGACTTCTGCTGAACTTACTGCTAAGACTGTTTTTTGTGTGGGATTTTGGGGGAGATAGAGAATGGACTTGCCTTTTTTTTTTAATTGCTTGGGGGTTTAATATTACAGAAGTAATTAGTGGTGTCCTTGCTAAGGAATTCAAGAACTCCATTTAGCTCATGTCAACATAAGCAGTGCAGTAATGCCTGTTACTACAGGAGAATGTGCATTAAAGTCAGGTATTTTGGGATGTGAGCAACCCAGCAGGTGTTTTAATGCTGCTCAAGTGGTGACATACAGTTTGGGGGTAGTGCTGAGCAAGTCCTTCAGGTCAGTGTGTAGCTCTGGCTGAATTCATCATCCCTGCCAAAAATGCCATCCTAAACTCTTTCCTACAACAGTTGCTAATCCCTCTGGTTCTCCTGCCTTACCCTTGACCTGGCCTGAGCCCCTCAGCTGCTCTTTCCTCTCTCCACTTGCTGGGACAACCTAATTCTGAGCAGAATTCAGAAGAGTTGAAGTTTTGTCTTGTGTAATTAAAATTTGCAGAGCATTTGACAATATTGATGGGTGCTGGTGTTAAACTCATTGAAACTCTGATCTAACTGAGGTGTTTCTCTTTCATTTCAGTGCTGTATCGAAAAGGGCCCCCCTTCTACCATGCCAGGTTTGACACTCCTGTTTCTGGTTCATTCCTTTGCTTCAAATTAAATTTCACTCACACCAGTGTAGCATCTTCACTGACTCAGCACATGTTCATCACTCAAAATACATTGCCAGCTGTGCTCACACCTGGAAAGTGAAAATCCTTTTAGCAGAGGTGCTAAATGACACCATCTATTTAAATATAAATAACAGGCATTAAAAATGACAAGTTGCAGTGGATTCAGTACTCACCTGATGGTGCACTCAGGAAAATAATTGGATTTTGTAATACTGACTTAGGAAAATATGTGGTCTGTGTAATTTATGTAATTTGGGAGAACTTCTAGGGGGTGGTGATTGATTGTTTGTTGGCTAGTCAGATTGAACTCCTAGATAATAAATTGGTTATAAATGTCAGCTTGGCATCAACAAAGAGAATGCTACAAACATCAGGAGGGTGGGGTGGGAAGACACCATTGGGCACATCCACAACTTCAGTATTTCTCCTCTTTTCCTTATAGAAAAAAAGACTCCAC
The DNA here is from genome assembly GCA_024734555.1 of Trochalopteron elliotii. Classification (NCBI taxonomy): domain Eukaryota; kingdom Metazoa; phylum Chordata; class Aves; order Passeriformes; family Leiothrichidae; genus Trochalopteron; species Trochalopteron elliotii. Next base: position 12,490 of record JANPWX010000267.1, read on the forward strand.
AGCTTGCAAGCTGGCAGATTGTTTAATGCCAGTTTTTAGCCCCTAGCTCTTGAGTTGTCTTCAGAAAATGCCACTTTCCTTTCTGTGACTTGTCCTGCCTGCTGTATTTTTGCAGTTACTCTGTCGTTGCTGAGCTGGTGGATGATAATTTTGAAGGTTCCCTTCGCAGACCCCTCAGCTGGATGTCCCTGTCTGGGCTGAACAGAACAACTGCAAATGCTTCTAAGGTACAAGAAAAGCAGCTTTGGGATGATAAAGTTTGGCTCCAAAGGGCAGGGACTTGGAGTGGGGTTGGGAAGAAAATCCTGCTGAACAATATATTATTCATCTGCCAGTAGGGAGAGAAGTTTCCTTTGTCAATATGCAGGTGAATCCTGGAAGAATTGTTATTCAGTAATAATTATTAAACTTCTGCCCCCTGTAGAAATGTTAAAAGTCGTGTGAGGAACAGCAAAAAGGCCCAAGGGATGCTTGTTTCCTGATTGCCACTTCTGGTTTTAAAGCCCTTTCCATCTCCCAGGATTTTGTTTTGAGCAGTGAGACTGAAATCTCCCTGAGATTTTCTGTGTGAGCTTCATGGTGCTTCCATAATCCACTGGAATTGCTGTTTCCTGGCTGCCCACAGGAGCTCATGCTGTGCTATTTGATCAGACCTTCTGACATGACTGCAGAGGAGATGTCAACCCCAGAGTGCATGAAGAGAATCAAGGTTCAGGTGAGGGGTTTCTGCTTTTTTGCAGATCCTTGGGAGAACTGTGCCTTGTTCTTTGGCTTCATTTGGGTTTTGCACACGTGGCTGCAATAAAATAAAATTCCTTTGTGCCTTAATCATGAAAAGTGCATTGCAGAATCTCTATAAACTTAAAATCTCCTAATCTGAATGTTGCTGATGCTGTGCATGTAAGGTTTTGCATGGGGAAATAGGGATTCCTAGAACACCTGTGGAGATGGCAGGGCGAAGAGAAGCTCAGAAATAGGAGGGGAAAAGTGAGTGAGAGTTCAGCTCACTTCAGGAACAAACACAGTCATCTACTACACTATCTCAGTGGTCACATAATACACATCAGTTCTACAGGCCTAGTCCCCATCCCTCACTGATTTTCTGTAGCTTTGGGGTTTTTTTTCCCATAATAATTGCTTTATTTCAATTGTTTTTATTTCAGGAGCTGATTGTGACTCGTTGGGTTTCCTCCCGTGAGCGCAGTGAACAGGATGAATTTTAACTGAGTGCACGAGAAAACCTCACTTTTTAAAAACCACTCCTTGTTTTTTTTTCACCTGATCTCCTGATGAACTGTTGCTTCAGAACATTTTCTACCAACATAGGTGTGTATAAATGCTGTTTAAAATGAGCTGTATCATGTTTATTGGAGATGTTTTACTGTAAAATGTAACTGAACAGATAAATGGGAAAAAATTAAAGCTGTGCCCCAACCCAAAACATAAAAAGGTGCATGCTTGAGTGGTGGCTGCACTGGTCATTAGGAACAGTATTTCTGATACTATGGCAGTACAAAGCTGCCTTCACAGTCCTGGTGAATTGAGATTTGGATCTGGGGAGAGGTTTGGTTGTTGCAGTTGGGACCCTGGAACTTATTTTTACAATTACAGCTCAGAATTGAGGAATGCTTCCCAGAATTTCAATTTATTCTGAGGCCTGGGCACCTTTCCCCATCTGGGTGAGATGTGTTTCTTCCCTTGGCATTTGCAGTTTCACATTCATGTATCTGAATTCCACCGTGGCTTCTTTCCTTTGCCATGCAGTTCAGAATGAAAAAAGAAATCTGAGAGACAAAAAGGCTGGGTTTATTTGCTGGTATATTTACTAGTAATTAAAGGAAAGGCAATTAACAGTCAGATTTGGGATTTCAGCAGCAGACAAGCACATGTTCCTTTTTTTCACTCATCAGTAAACAAACGTGACAGGAAAAGGCCATTTTGGTTTGCTACAGCTGAGGTTGCCACAGTTCATTTGTAAAGCCTTGAATTCCACAGCAGTTCTGATTTCTGGTGTGAAGTGTCCTTGCAGAACAGAGCACACAGGGAATGCTAAATTACAAAACACTTTTCCACAGGAACAGCTCCTGTGGAAATTCTCTGTCGTGTGTACATCATGTGTGTGTTACCCTGAGGTGCAGGGTGAAGTTAACGCTGTTCTCAACCACATTAAACCTTAAAGTGGAGCTTCAACCCTTCCCTCCCCATTGCTACTCCAGCAAGCTCTGCTTGGCAGCCACACTGTCCTGCTCCTGCTCCTGCTCCTGCTCAGCCAGGGGCACGATGTAGAAGTCCCTGTGGGCCAGCTGCTGGTGCAGGCTCAGGTACCTGGAGGCCTCCCTGGTGTGGGGCAGCAGGAAACCCTCGGTGAACTGGGCCTTGCTGAGGGGCTGCCGGCCCCGGGCCTGCCGCACGCGGTTCACAAAGGCCAGGGCAAAGGTGAAACAGTTGTGCTGCTGCTCCTGGTACCTGGGGAAACACCTCCTCCTCAGCAGGGCCTCCCCACACACCAAACCCCTCCTCAGCCATTCCCACACACCAAACCCCTCCTCAGCCATTCCCACACACCAAACCCCTCCTCAGCAGAAACATCCCCACACAGCAAACACCTCCTCAGTCATCCACACATACCACACACCTCCTCGGCCATTCCCACACACCAGACCCCTCCTCAGCAGGGCATCCCCACACACCAAACTCCTCCTCAGCCATCCCCACACAGCAAACTCCTCCTCAGCCATCCCCACACAGCAAACACCTCCTCAGCCATTTCCAAACACCAAACACCACCGCAGCAGGGCATCCCCACACATCAAACCCCTCCTCAGCCATTCCCACACACCTCCTCAGCAGGGCATCCATCCCCACACAGCAAACACCTCCTCAGCAGGGCATCCCCACACACCAAACACCTCAGCAGGGACATTCCCACTCATCTGCACTCCTGAGGGAGTGTTCACTCAAGGAACGCTCTCCAGGAACTTCCCCTGGATCCCAGTGGTTCAATGTATTCATTACAAGTGGTACTTCCCAGCCTGAACTCTGAGCATAAAAATGAGAGGGCTGCAAGGCTTGACAGAAATTACTTTTTTATACTTATTTGGCTTTTACCTTGTTAACTTTCGCCCTTTTTCTATTACCAACTCCTTCCTGCAGCCCCAGAGTTGTGTGCGAGCTCATTTCAAATCCTTCTATCAGTGATGTTCTCTACTACCCTTCAGTAAGGGAAAAGCTATCAAGAAAACCAGAATTAGGCTTGGCCTGAACCCAGAGGAGTTACAGGACTGGTTTAGTGCAGTTCCTGTCTACTGAAAAAATATGCAGAGGATTTAATTAAAAGAGTTGTTTTCAGTTCAGATGTCACTGGTGTGGCTCTGGAAAAAGGTCACTGTGTCAGGAGGAGGCAGATGGAAACCAGGGAAAGCTTGGAGAAGGGATACAGACATCTCTGACCCCCTGACAGTGATTTTTTATGTCAAGGCAGTTTTAGTATTACTGGGAACTGTAAAAGTGACCCAAATTCTGTTGGCATTACCAGCTCCGTAAACATCTAAAAATTCTGTTCTAAATCAAATTTTCCGTCTGATCCCTGAAATTTTATAGTCAGCACATAGAGAACTGCTAAAAAAATGCTTTTGATTTAATGGGATTTTTTTCTTCTCTGTTATGGTTACATTCATTCAGTGACATCCAGGCAGGCTCTGTGCTACAGCTGCTCTCACTGAGGGACAATCCCAGGACTGGTTTTCCTGGAGAGCTGCTCTGTCACCACAAGAGCTGGAAATCAGCCTGGTCTCCATTTCTCCCCACTGACATCAAAAACAACAAGTGGGCAAGAATGCCATCACTGTGCTCAGCCTTTAAATTGAAATACACCTCAAACTGCTGAGAAATTATTATGGAATTGTGCCTGGACTTTTGTACTCAGCAGCATGCAGGTCATGTTTCATTGAACTGGGGCTTTAATGCAAAATTCCCTAAAAAAGCTTTAGAGCTTTTATGTTCCAGCAGCTTTTAATTTTACTTAAAATTCAGAACATTCTGTGCAGGCAGGCTGGGCTGCCAGGAATGTGTGTCCTGAAGGACACCAGGCTCTGAATGACCCCCAAACCTCACCCCAAACACAGTCCAGCTGTCCCCACACACCTGTGAGGGAGCCAGGCCTCTTCCAAGGAGAATTCCTCCAGGAGGTTGTCCCACTGCTGCAGCAGCTCCCACATGTCCGGCTGCACCAGGGGGATGCTGATGCTCTGCTCCCAGCCACTGCCAGCCCTGTGCACACCCTCCTGGTCATAGTTGTACACCACACCTGCAAACACAGCAGTGGGGGGCTGGGGAACACACTCTGAGATCTTTTTGGGTTTTGTTTTTTTTTCTGACTCAAATTCCCATCAGCCCAGTCGGAAGTGCAGTCCTGGCTTCCAGCAAAAACCTGGTCTCATTTCCACAGCGTGGTTTGAAAAAAAAAGCTTGGCTCTTTTAATAATCAGAGCACCTTAAGGACAATCAGGCTTCATTTTTAACCCCCAAAGGAGACTGGCTTAGTATTGAATATACATCTGAAATGATGTTTTGCAGGGTGGGCCTACTCTAGCTAGAACCCCATAGGATTTTTCATGCGGCTTTTAAATTTTTTTTTAATTAGGGGTGTTTTTAGACTTAGCAAAAAACAGTGTTAAACTTAATTAAAGTGTAATTCCTTTAAAGCCAGCCTAGCCTTTCACTCCGGGGGTGGAAAACACCTGTCCATCCTATTCAATGCCTGCTTAACCCATTCAGGGGAATTGGATTTGCTCTGGAGCTCTGCTGCAAGGTGAGATCATTCCCAACGACCCCATCCCGGGATATCCCGAGCTGGAGTTGCCAGGGCACCAGAGGGGGCAGCACGGGGGGCAGCGGGGGACACGGGGCTGAGGGGCTCCTGCAGGGTGTAGGAGGGGACACGCCTTGGCAAGGACCCGCAGGTTACCCTTGGAATTGGTGATCCCGACGTGGAGGTCGCTGTGCCCGTCGTAGCCGCTGGAAGAGGAGCAGAGGGGCTGCTGAGGGACAGCCCTGATGTCCCCACACAGCCCTGATGTCCCCACACAGCCCTGGCAGAGCCCCACTGACACCTACATAAGGGTGACTGCGATCCCAGAGCAGCTGTGAGCCCTGTCCCGTCCTTTCCCCTTCCCTTTCCTTCTTTCCCTTCCTTCCCCTTCCCATTCCCTTTCCTTCCCCTTTCTCCCCATTTCACTTCCTTCTCCTTTCCCTTTCTTTTCCCCCTTCCCCTGTCCTTCCTTTTCTCTTGTCTTCCCATTTCATTCCTTCCCTCTTCCCTTGTCCTCCATTCCCTTTCCTTCCCCTTTTCCCTTCCCTGCCCTCTCCCTCCACATTCCCTTCCCCTTTCCCTCTCAGTGCCCACCCCTTTTCCATCCCATTTCCCTCCCTTTCCCCTCCCACTCCCTATTTCCCTCCCCTTTCCCCTCCCACTCCCATTACCATTTCTTATTCCCTCCCCTTCCCCTCCCATTCTCCATTGTCAGGAGTCTCCT
>JANPWX010000267.1:22993-67151 GCA_024734555.1 Trochalopteron elliotii
CCCCGGGCAGCCCCCGGCCGCCCCCCGAGCACGGCCCCGCCGCCCCCCGCAGCAGGAGGGAGAAGAGGACGCTGGTGCTGCGGGACAGGAGTGAGTGGGAGGCTGCTCTGCTCGGCCCTGGGGCTGTGGGAAGGGAGGGAGGGAGGGAGGTGATGTCTCCTGTCATTATCGGAGTTTCAAGGGCAAAACTCCCTCCTGGAGCCTCATTTCTGCAGATCCTCTGCCTGGCATCCTTTTCCATGGCTCTGTGAAGTGACTGCTGCTTCCACCCTGCTCCTGAGGGATGAGAGGGGAGTGTTCTGTCCACCCTGGCAGGAGGATGGAGGTCAGACAATCGGCCACAGGACAAGAGGAACTGTTTGATCCCTCAAGCCTGGGGAGATTTGGGCTGGACATCAGGAAGAATTTCTTTAATGGAAAGGGTGGTCAGGCACTGGAAGGGAGTCCTCATCCCTGGAAGCTGTCCAAGGGACAACTGGATGTGGGTGATAAAGTGGAGATTGGTCCAACTTGACAATTTTGGGGGTCTTTTCCATCCTTAACGATTCTGTGATTTCTTTAGTCTATTTGCTCCCAGAAAACAAGTGAATAAACGCTGCAGTTGAACTCTTCAGTAGGCTGCTCGGGAAAATCCCAAGAAAGGGCTTAGAGATGGGAAGAAAACTTGAAATCTGGGGAGAAAGGAGCTGGTGGGTGTCGATTGCAGCGCCCTGTGCTTGTCCCTCCAGATCTGTGCGGCTCCAGCGAGGAGAAGCAGCAGCCCAGTGCCCCCGTGTGCTGCAGTGAGCCTGGGGACAGCGAGGAGGGCAAGCCCCACTCCTACCTGGAGGCCATCTGCAGCGGGCTGGAGGAGCCTGGGGCCGGGGGCTGCCCCGGGGGCTGCCCTGGGGGGGCCGGGGAGCAGCTGTGTCCCTACGCCGCCGCCGGCACCTGCCACTTCGGGGAGCGCTGCCTGTACCTGCACGGGGACCTCTGCGAGATCTGCGGCCTCCAGGTGCTGCACCCCTTCGACCAGGAGCAGAGGAAGGCCCACGAGATGGTAAAGGGGCAGCTGGGGGGGAGCTGCTGGGCTCTAAAGATGGGCTTTGTGCAGGAGTTTCCTCCAAAGAGCTGCTGGTGTGTTGTTTGTCTAGAGAACAGTGCCGAGAGCGGTCAGCTCGAGCCTCTGGAGCTGAGCTGGCAATGGTGCTGCAGGCAGCAGCTGCTGGGTTTTCCCATTTTGATCCCATCACAGACCAGCTTGCTGCCTTCTCCCACAGCACCCTGGGAGTGTCCCAGGGGAATGTCTTTGGGAGGTCTCTGAGTGAGCCACCAGCTCACCTTGCAGTGCTGTGGAGTGGGGATGGATAGTGGATTGTCACTGCTGGGACGAGAAGCTCTGGAGGAAAGCCTGAAATAAGAGACTATTTCCTTAACTGGCTAAAAATTGGCATCTGGTGAATGAATGTGGCCTTAATTATAATCAGAGGAACACCTTGAGTGTGGCACCTATTCAATGAGATGTCTTTTTGGGGATGTTTGAAGGATCAAATAATTCAATACCTGTTCCCTGACAGAGATGCAGAAAGGGGTGAATGAAGCACCCTGGCATATTTATTTCTGACAGCTGAGAGAACACTGAAGGCTGAAATACATGCTTGAATTTAATGTTCTTTAAATTAAACCCTGACAGTGACAGGTGGGAATGATGCCCTTAGTGAGTGTTCCGTGTTTTCCCTGCAGTAGATCCTTTCCAGAGGGAATTTCCTTTGACAGGCTTGCACTCACAGTGACTCTCTCCCCTGCCAGATGTGCATGGCAACATTTGAGCACGACATGGAGAGGGCCTTTGCCATCCAGGCCAGCCAGGACAAGGTGTGCAGCATCTGCATGGAGGTGGTGTATGAGAAGCCCTCAGCCTCAGAGAGGAGGTTTGGGATCCTGTCCAACTGCACCCACACCTACTGCCTGTCCTGCATCCGCCAGTGGAGATGTGCCAAGCAGTTTGAGAACCCCATCATCAAGTGAGTTCTGGCTTCTGAGAGGGGCTGAGCCTGCTCCAGGTGCTGGCCAGCCCCAGGCCTTGGCTGAGAGCTGCACAAGCAGCACTGGGTGTCCTTTGGTACCACTTCCCTGAACCCTGTGGCCCTGTGTGAGAAGTTTGGCCATAGATTTCCAGAGGGGCAGCTCAGCTCTCTCTGACTGTGTGGTCAGTGGGCACAGTGGACTCTGGAACAGCCCCTTGCATTGATTGACCTGTGTGCAAAACCAAGAACTCCATTTTCTCCCATATATGTGCTTAATGATGGGATTTTCCCCTAAATTACAGCTTGCTCCAGGTAAATGTCCCACTAACCACTCTTTTATCTGTCTCAGAGAATGCCTTTATCTTCTGGCTCTACAAAAACCTGTGTTCCAAACATGATCCCCCTCAGATGAGAGAATTTAAAACATCCAGTTAGGGAAGTTTCCTTCTTCAAGCAGCTCTCAAGTTACAGACATGGTGAAGAGAAGGTGGGAAATATTTTCAGTCTTCCACCAAAACAGACTTTCCTGCACAACTTTTACTCCAAATTTCATTGAAGTGACCATCAGCTCCTTGCATTTCAAAGGGCTGAGACACCTTAATTTGTGGTTTTGGCTTCCTGCTGCACTCACAGAACACGTTTTGTTTGGGCACATTGAGGAAATAAATCCCTGCTGCTTCTGCTCAAGTCCAGAAACAAACATGAGCCCTGGGTGCCCTGGATTGGGTTATTCCAACTGGAATGCACACCAAGTGCTGCCTGAGGTGACAGAGATCCCCTGGGGAGGATCCTCACTGCTGGTGGCAGGTTTGGGGAGGAAGCAGAGCCTCTGTTCTGTTTTGTTGCTCCAGGTCCTGCCCCGAGTGCCGGGTGATCTCCGAGTTTGTCATCCCCAGCGTGTACTGGGTGGAGGAGCAGGAGAAGAAGAATGAGCTGATTGAAGCATTCAAGCAGGGAGTGGGGTAAGTTCAGCAACCACCCACACTGCTCACGTTGTTCTTTAGCTGCTCCAAGGCTCAGTCAATTGCTGAGCCTTTATTTTTAAACTTGATGTAATTCCAGAGCACTCTGCAGAGAGCTCCTCAGCTCTGGTCACACTTCAGCTTCACTCTGTGGCTGTGGAATTGTAGTTCAGAAATTCAGCCTCCCTGTGCTCAGAAATGTTGAAGCTATTTCAGCTCACTTGCCAAAATTGGCTTCCTGTGGCTTCTGTGGATCCCTCAGCCGTGGTGACTGAGAGCAAATAGGGAAGGAAAATGGAACAGTGGGATAAAAATGCCCAGGACTTTTGTAATGTCTGCTGGGAGAGGGAAATGCTCCAGGACTGCATTCCCTGTGTTGTCCAGTAGCAACCTGGCTGGAATGTGTGAGGCCTGTGCTTCCCAGAGCAGTGAGAAACTGTCACTTCCCTCCTGCTTCCTCTTCTCAGGCTGAACAGGCTCAGCTGGGCTTGCAGCTGTTTTTCACTGTACAAGTTAACTGTAGAACAGCCCACCACCAGCCCCAGGTCCTGTGTAAGGACCCACCCTGGAACTGCTGTACAGCCAGGACGGTTTGGGTGATCATCAGAGCTGAGGGAAACTGAAATTAACAAAGCATTGGCCTGGTAAAGGAGATGGGGAGAGGAACTGGGTCATAAAAATACAGTGGTAGGAAATGCAGAAAACACAGGCTAGGAAAATAGTAACTGCTTGGCTCATGGTGATGTTCTTTGAGCATCCTTCACTTTCCACATCTTAAGGCAGTTCCATTTGATTTGATGTACGATGCTGGGGGTTTTTATGTGTTTTTGTTCACTTCTAATGATCTTTGCCCTCTGTTTCACTGCTCTCAGCTGGGGAATGGGAGGCCAAAGCTCTGGCTGTGCTACCAGAGAATCACTGAGGCTGTGGGGACTGAACTGCATCTCCTTCCCTTCCAGCTTGAAGGCAATTAACTCTCTTTCCTAATGAACTCAGGAAGAAGCCCTGCAAGTACTTTGAGCAAGGGAAAGGGACATGTCCCTTTGGAGGGAAGTGTCTCTACCTCCATGCCTATCCCGACGGGACCCGCGCGGAGCCCGAGAAGCCGCGGAAGCAGCTCAGCTCCGAGGGCACAGTGCGGGTAAGGAGGGCCCTGCTGTCCCCCAAACCTCCCCAGGGCCCCCTGTGCTGCTGGAATGGCTTCTGCCATGCAGGACACGTGAAAGAGGCACCTCCCACTGTTCCTTTGGGCAAAGGTTTGTTGTTGCAAGGGGACAGAGGCACCTCTCATTTTTTCCTCATTTAATTACAAAATATCATTGCTTTGTTTTTTCAACCAGTCCAAACCTTTCCTCACAGGAATTCTGCCCTTAAAGCTTTCACCCAAAGCTACTCTCCTGTGCTGGCACTGAGGGCAGCTGAAAAGGGTAAAACCTTAGAACATGGTGGTGGCTCTACCCCAGCTGTGTTCCCTCACTGCCTTTTTGGGACACCAGAGCCTGGCTGTCACCCTGAGCTCAAACCAGCTTTGGGATCCCAACTTGTGCCTGGTTTTTCACGAGGAAATGCCTGCCCAGGCCAGCCTGGAGCTGCCTGGGTGGTGCTCAGAGCTCTTTCTCTCTTGCAGTTCTTCAACTCGGTGCGGCTGTGGGACTTTATCGAGGACAGGGAGAGCCGGGGCGCGCCCGGCGCCGACAGCGAGGTGACGGAGCTGGGGGAGCTGTTCATGCACCTCTCCGGGGCTGAGGAGGATCCCACTGCTGCCCCCTGAGCCCTGCACGGGCAGCAGCCATGCTCTGACTCTCTCCAGCACACCTAGAACAAAGCGTGCCCTGGTGGTTACTTGTGCAGTCCTGGTAACGTTTTCAGATAGTTTTTATATGGCAACAACAACGACTAAAATATATTAAAAAAAAAAAATTGGCTGCATGGAAAAAAATCCCTTAATGCCAGGAGGGTTTTCTCCCTCTCTGGCCTAACATATGCTGTCTTGTGAGCTGAGTGGTAGTGTAAATACAGGTCCAGTGAAAGCTTGAGCTGGTAAAAACTGTTGCTAAATAGAGTTTGGGTGCTTTTGGGTTTTTTTCTCCACTACATCAGCTAAATGTGTAACTACAAAAGCCACTGGGAATAATGGTCAGTGTAGGGTTTTCTCCTTAAAAAGGAGCTGGTACATTATACCTCAAATAGCACCTGGAGTTGAGACTTTGGTGGGTTCTCTGGGTGTGGGGACAGAGCTGGGCAGGGCCTGGCTCTCCAGGTGCTGCCAGGCCCGTTCCCAGCCCTGTTTTACACCAGGTCCTGCACAAACTGGAGCTTGGCAGTGAGGTGTTCTCACTGTTCCTGGCCCATGCTGCCCCACATCCAGGAGTGGCTCTGCAGCAGCTCAGTGTCCCCATTCCCCTCTTCCCCAGCAATGCTGAAGGCCCAGCAGGGCTGAAGGATTAATGCACATCTCTGCTGAGTTAACAGAATTGTTACTGAATTCTGGCTTTGGTGAAAATGTCATTTCTATTGGTGTGGCAAAGGCAGTTTGATTGTGAAACCTGGTACCAGAATTATTTAGAATTAATTCTGCAAGTCACTTGTATCAACTCTGCAGTTAAACCAAGAATTCAGTGTGCATTCAAGTGGCTGCTGAGTAACAGCATGGACAGCCCTGAGCATGAGCTGTCACTGACTCAGGTGCTTGTAAATCACTTGGGGTTGGAGTGGGACACTGAGCAGTGTCTGTAAACACAAACAGAGATGTGGGGTTTATTTTAGAACAGTTAGGTTGCAGTGGAAGGCAGGTGTGTAACTGGTTTGGTTATCTATAGCAATATAAAAGCATTTAAAAATAATACTTTAAAACATGTAAGAAAGAAAGCAAGGCCAAGAGCAGAAAGGTTTGTCATCAGCACCTGTGGAGCAGTGATGGTCACAGTCTTGCTCTACCAGGGGTGAAAAGGATGAAGCAAAAGGTGTTCAGAGCCCTGGGCAGGAAGCTGCTGGCAGCTGGGCCATCCCTGGGCTGTGACACCAGGATCTGGGTCCCTGCTGGGAGGGAACAGCAGGAACCTTCATTTGGGATTCAAACACCTTCAACTGTCACCAGAGCAGTGACTGCAGGATTAGCCATTCAGCTGCTCTGGGCATTTCTGGGTCAGCAGCTCCTCTCCTCTGCCCCTGCAGCTGTGCCCTCTCTTCTGACCTGCAAATTCAACTTTCCTGTCCTTATTCCCCCCTAAAGTTCATTTTTAGCAGTGCTCACTGCACAGTCAGGTCTGGCCTGGGCAGTGTCTACAACAATTCCCAGTTTCTTGGTAAAACTGGCCCAGAAAGGGTCTGAAGTCCAATCAGTGTAATTGGTGTCAGCATTAATTACAACAGAGAAGTCAAATCATCCCTAAGAGGGATGTCACACACTAAGATCAGTGTTCCAAGGGCACCCAAACACTTTTTCTACCCCAGAGTACTTCCCCTGCCCTCACCCTCCCACTGAAGCTCATTTCCATCTGCTCCTGCACATCAAGTTGGTTTTTTCCAGAAAGAAATATTGGCAAGGAATACACAAAAAAAAAAAAGAAGAGGATGTTCTTTACGTGAAACAAGACATTCCTGATTTACTTTGCCCCAAGAAGCCATAAGGAGTAGTCTGAAATTAAAAAGATAACTTGTTTTTCAAAGCTGCCCAGGGACTTACCATGTCTGAGTTTAAGTTCTTCACTCAGCACCTTTCATTTAACTGGACATCAAGTGCTGGTTAAAATAAACCTATTTATCAAAAATACTTCATTTTTTCAAGAGACACAGGATCTAGTTTAAAACTCATGAATAATGGTTTCTTTTGGGAAATCAGAGTTAAAGTAAAAGCAGCTTACCTCTTCTGGGGTTTTTTTTCTTCCCTGTTTTAAGCTTATGATGAAGTGAAAATTTAGAGATAAATAATGTTTAGAGAGAGTTGCAGCCCAAATACCAATAATATCATTAAAAAACATGCAGAACTACATGGAGCAGTCTCCATGTAGATTTATCCACCTATTCCTGTCCTCCATGGAGTTTAGCCAAACCAAAAAACTCACTTGCACCTCAATAAAGAGGAGAAAAAAGAGCAGAAGTGGTGCAGGGAGAGAACCTGAGAGCACATCAGGGTGGGTGTCCAAAGCAGCTGCTGCTGAAAGATCATTACAGCAGAGAAAACTTGTCTTATCATGTGACTGGAAATGCAGAGGTTGTTCTATCAAGTGTGTTTTTACTTGCACTGCTGTTATTTATCAGTTACTTTTTAAACATGATTCAGAATGTCATTCCTGGAGTTTTCCAAATGCAGATGTCCCACTCAGAACTGTGAATGGCTACATTAAAATGATGACATTGAATCTTAAACCTAAAATTTAATTTATTTTATTAAAATAAGATAATCAGAGGAACCTTGGCTTACAATAAATGCATTTTTTTTTCTCAGGAGCAATAAAAACAAAATTAAAACCCAAATCAACAAGAAAAACTGTATATGCTCAGTTTCCTCTTGCTAGTGCATCTCTTGGACGACAGCTTCCTCTGCAGGAGGTGGGAACATCCCTCATCAGCCTTTTCCAGCCCCCAGCCCAGCATTCCTCACTCACTCACCCCTGCCTGGGCTGCAGGAACAGGTCCATAGTACCAAAGGTAGCTGGGAGGCTTCTCCAGATGACCAAAGCAGGACTGGCTCACCTCCTTCTCTGAGCAGGACAATTCACAACAGATTCCATCCTTTTTTTGCAAGAGTTTTTCTTCTATGTGCAAAACTATTGCAAAACTATTTTATTTTGTGTTGAATTAGCATTTGAACTTATTTCATTGGCTTGGTGAAGCTCTTAGGCAGGAGCTGATTTTCCAGAGTTATTTCCTCTTCCCACTCCAGGCACAAACTCCCCAGGGTGAGGTGGCACTTGGCATGGGGCAGTCAGAGCACCAGAACATCACCTGTCCTCAGAGCCAAAAAACCCAGCCACAACCACTGCCAAAGAAACAGCCATCGCTTCTGGGAAGGGGAAAATAAGGCTCAAGTGCATCTATTAAAAAAATAATAATAGATCTCTTGATGTGTAGTCTGTTACCTCTCCCAGAAGAAGAGATGGTAGCAAAGGCAATGAGGAGCCGTGTCCCTGCAGGCTGAGAACTGCACGAAGCCACAGCGGCTTCTTTGTCCAAGTGGGACGCGGAGGATCCTGCGGGAGGAGCCTGGACACCGTGGGAGGCGTGGGAAGCACAGCTGGGTGCTCCTCCTGCTGCTCCAGCCGGGGGAGCAGGGCAGGAGCAGCTCAGCACACAGCTCAGAACACGGGCAGCCTGGTGGAGGTCAGCGTGCACGAGTTGATGTCCTCGGTGTGGGCGGCGCGGTGCAGGGACGGCTCCGAGGCGCTGCGGTTGATTTTGGGGAGAGAGTGCTGCAACAGCTCGATGGAGGAGAGGATCTGGGGGGGAACAGCAGCTTAGACAGGCTTGTGGGACCAGCAGCTCCTCTGTTTCCATTGGAACATTCATTCATTCACTCAGTAACTCATTCATTCAATTCTTATCCAATTCAATTACAGCTTTTAAATTTTATTTTAATGCTCCGCAGGGCACTGAAATCCAACTCTGCCCACCACTATCAGTGCTGTGAGGGCCTCAGGGAGTTTCAGAGAGTTGGGAGAGTGTTTTTCATCATTTCACAGACATTAGGATCAATTAATAAGCATCTAAACCATCCTCCCGTAGAGCAACAGGGAAGGAACTGCGTCTTCTGCCTGACCTTTAGAAAGAACTTTCTAAACAAGGCCTGACTGCAACAGCAAGAAGTTACTTTCCCAAAATTTCTGATAATTAATTAATTACTCATATTTAATGAGTCTAAGAAAGTACCTGCCCCATGCCCATAGTGACAGGAGAAGCTAAAGCATCCCTTGTAAAAACACCAGAAATTGCTACATGAATTTACATTCCCCAGTGGGTTCTGTTTGTTCAGAGTTGTGGGCAAGGAAAGGAGGAGTGGCCTTTTATTTCCCTCAACCCAACTCTAAAAATAAAATGGATATCCAGAGACAGATTTCACTGTTACTGTGTGAGGGTGGGGTTTGTCTTCTCTCTACACAGGTCAGGTGTTGAAAGCCTGCTCTGGTGTTAGCCCAGCACAGCCTCAGCCTGCACATGCTGCAGGTTGTGTTTCATGAACTTCACACAAACCACTGGAGGAGGAGGAGCTGCATTATGAATAAAGACAACAACAGGACCCAGGCTGCACTGCCTATTAACCAAGATTTCAATCTGAGCAGATTCTTGAGTGTGCTGCTGGCTCTTTATGAAACCCCCAGGCTCCTGTGCAGGACACCCCACTCACCTGTGGGAACAGAGGTCGTTCTTCCCTCACTTTCTTCAAACAATCTGCTACGAGCCTCTTCATGGCTTTGGGGCAGTTCTTGTACAGCTTGCTGAGGTCTGGGGAAGCATAGCCCCGGCCAACCATGAAAATGATCTGCACAACAACCACCAACAGCACAAAAAGCAGGTTACACAAGGGTCTCACTGCTGGGCACCTTTAGTGCCCCCCACGGTGATGAAACCCAGTCCCAGAGCCCTGCAGGCTTGGCTGGGTAACAGCTTAGTGAAAACTAAATAAATATTCCATATTCAAAGGCTGGGTAACAGGACAGCTTAGTGAAGACTAAATAAACATTCAAAGGCTGGACTATAGTTACTGGGGTTTTTTTCCCCTTAGTAAAAAGCACCAAATCCAATCTTCCTGATGTACCAGCAGCACGTTTAACACCAAAAGGGGAATTTCCCATAATTGCAAATGTATAAACCAATATTGTACTGTGTAGCAAAGCTGTAACCTGGGAATAAATTAACAGGGCACTTCAGGGAATCTTTTTTTCCTTTGAGTACCTGCACTGTCAAGACTGAGGTGAACATTGTTACTCATTTACTGCTGAAACAAAGCAGGTTGTCAACAGCACTTCAGCTGGTTTATATTTGTATTTATGCTGTATTTCTGGAAGCCAAGGGGACGTGCCATGGGCAGAAATAAACTGCAGTGCTCCCAGAGGGTTCCTCACCTGATCTCTGTTATTGATGTGGGAGTAGGGCAGCTCTCCTGTCATCAGCTCATATAACACTATTCCATAGGAGTAGACATCTGACTGGAAGCTGAAGGGGTTGCTGTCCTGCATCCGGATCACCTCGGGGGCCTGGTGGGGGAAAAAACAAATTCTGAACAAAACCAGAATGCACAAGAGGAGGGGAAGTATTTGGGAAGCAGAGACAGTGAGCTCAGCTAGAAATGAGTGAGCAAAGGGTACCCCCAAGTCTTTGATGAGTTTACCTAAGGCTCTGGAGAAGTTCAGGCAGGGCTACTCCACATCTTATTACAAATATCAAAGACAGTTCAGAGCACACGCACACACACACACACACAAAAAAAAAAATCAATGCTTTAATTAAATAAGCATTTTGCCATTAGGAAAAATATTATTTGGATTTGCAATGTTTATTGACTCCTGTTACACCTTATACAGAACTGAGCCTGAGTTTCACCATCAGTTCTCAAACTGGTACCAAGGTTAAAGGGGAAAAAACACAAAACTCAAATCTCTTGTAAATTGATACCAAAACGTGAACAGGGAATGAGAAAGCCAAACACAAAACAGCACATATGGAAGATGAGGGAAGAAATGCAGGAACATTTTAATGTATTTGCAAAATTATAAAGCTGCTTAAAATAAACCACATCAGATGATTGAACAAAACAAGGTGTGAACCATCAAAAGAATTCTCCCATTGCCTAAGATTTGTTTTTCCCTCCTAAAGAATTCCCTCAGAATTACTCAGCAGAGCATGAAGTACAACAGCATAAAAATTACCACAATAAGGGATCACAGGAACAACCTCTCCTTCTATGACAGCTCAGCAAAGATGGGCCATAAATGACTAAAATAAATACATTTTTTTAAAAGCCTGCAATGAGCAAATATGCAGGGTTGTTTTTTTGTTTTCCCAAGGTCTGTTGCATGTACACAAATACACTGCATTAGCATTGGGCAAATTAGTTTTAAATCCTTTTATGGAAAGTTTTCAAAAATTTGGCTTTTTGTACAATTTTTTTTTTAAGAAAAGAACATTTCTGCTTCTGGAACTTTGTTTCAGGTGATTTCACAAAGCACAAAGCAGTCTTAGGCCAAGCATCTTGATATTTTTAATACACATTTGCAGATATACTGGCAGCCCTAAATACTTTCAGTAACTCACAAACCCCAATGGAGAATCCGTGGGTGCCTAGTGCCTACTTTGCACCATTTTAACTTATTCTAGAGCTGGAATAAAAATCTACACAGGACTGACAGACTTGAATGTCCCAGACAGTGTTCAAGGGACAGATGCATGAGGAGAACATCTCAAAGCAGGGAATGATTTGCTCACCATCCACAGGATGGAGCCCGTGGGCTGCTCCACCTGCTGGGATCCACTCCACCTGGATTTGACAGTTGCCAGACCAAAATCTCCTATTTTCACTGTGAGGCCTTCATGAAGAAATATATCTGTGGTTTTGTTAAAGAAACTGCAAAAACTTCAGTCAACAGTTCTGTGTTTTCTGACCTGATTAGCAAGTGCTGCTTGTTTTATTTAAACCTGCTGGGAGCTGCATGTGAAACAAAGGAAAAGGGATTTTATGGCAGCCATGCTTAAATGAACATTTAACATTAAACCAGAGCTGATGTTCCAGCATTATCTGTAGATTTATCTTTATGGTGAGCTAGGACAGAAATCAACAGTTCATTGTCATCCATGGCTGCAGCTTCTTAAATAACTGAGAAGGGGAAACAGCACAGAGGTCTCAAACCCAGAAAGGAAAAGTAAAAAAAAACCCCACAATTACAAGGAGAAGTAAGTATCAAAATCTATTTCCATAAAGCTCTCTAGCAGATCTCCTGAAATTTAACTGATTTTAACTGGAAATATATCCACACTATTTATAATTATCTCCTGCATGGATCTGTTATTGATACCAGTACTTTCTTTGCTGGGGTTCTTCTAAGAAGATTTCATTTAATGATTTCACTTGGGAATGTTTTCAGTTCAGAAAGATAATTCAGAAATACAATCATGACTCCTCATTTCTATGTCAGGAGCAGGGATAATGTATTTCACAAAAATGATCATCATTACGAGGAATCACAAATTTCTGGCCTCCTGTACACTACAATAATTGGGCTGTTTTTTTAGTTCAACTGAAAATAGAATCCACTGACATTCTGGAACTACGGAACTTGGCAGATTTTTTTTTTTTAAATGACATTTACCAAAACATCCTGCTCACATTTGATGGAAGGAAGCCCCAATTCCTGCTGGTAGCTCCATGGATGTTCTGGTAATTCTAAAATTTAGCATTTCAAAGGTGAAAGACATCAGCTCACAACATTTTCACTCCAGATGCATTATTAAATACATATTTTTGCATGAAATATAATGGTAAAAGGCTGCCTTTTCTTGAGTTTAAAGTAAGATTTTTGGCTTCATTTCTGCCAGTCACGTGAGGAGTTCTAAATATATTAAAAATACACAAGAAACAGAAACAAACCCATGTGTGCACACAGATGAACAGGCACACAGACCTCCCACCAACGAGGAGCAGCATTTGGGTACCAGAGCACTGAATAAACTCCATTTAAGTAAAAGAAGTGACTTCTGGAGCACAACTGTGGCACATCTTAAATCCCAAGTGTGGTAAACAAGCACAGATGTTCTGTGGAAATCCTTGCTAGCTCATCAATAGGGATTGCCCATTAGCAGTTGTATATATAAATACATTTAAAATATCATTGCAACCCCCACAGAATGAACAATAAATGCCCCCCTCCCTGCAGAAAATCCAGATTCAAGAAGGATACTATTGGATTTCATGTCTCTGTGGATGATGTTCTTTGCATGTAAATAGCTGTGAAAGGAAAAGCAGAAGAGCCATTAGCAGGGCTGCTCACAAAGAGCATTTTCATTCCCCACAGACAGTTTATTCAGTTTATTACACACCCAAGCCCTTCACACACCTCTGCCTTTCCAAGAGTCTACTTTGGGCACAAAGGAATGGAGCTGTGCTCAGTGCAGTAAGGAAATGTCAGGAAGGAGGGGCACAAGTTCCATTACCCCTGGAAAACTGGGACTGTCCTCAAATCCACGGAATCTGTATCCTTGCTGTTCCAAACTGCCTTCAATTAACTGTGCCCAGTTTTCTGGTGTCTGACTGGAAACCTGGGCCCTGATCTACAAAATGAATGAGCTCTGGCAGCTGCTTCTGTGCTCCCAACACCAGAACAAGGGTTGAAAGCAGAGAGGTGGGGCCTGGAGCCACTCAGAGAGCTGGAAATGCTTCCAAAAACATCTGGAACAGAGCAGCCACCCCTCATCTCACAGAGAATCAGTCAGTGTGTGTCAAACACTGCAGTGGGACGGTAACACAGAGGAGGAAAAGCCCCTTCACTCTGTATTTCCAACAGGATTTCATCTGCTGCACTACAGCAAGACCTCAAGCAGATAAAAGCAGATAAAACTAGATAAAATATATCTACATATCCTATATCTAAAAGCAGATAAACAAGAGAAAATAGAAGTGATAAAAGACACGAGCTAAGGCAAGAATCCACGGGAAAAAATAACTAAATCGAAGCTACATCAGAAAGAACTAAATCAAACCAATAAAAATAACTAAATGAAGGCCAACCACAGCCCACAGTGCTGGGGGAAGAACCATTCCCATTTCAGCCCAGTGCATTCAGGGCTGGGAGGGAAGGGGGCCCCACTCACTCCATGCCCTGCGCGGTCTGGCGGGCGATGTCGATCAGCTGGAACATCTGGAACTTGGTCTCCTGCACGTGCAGATGTTTGTAGAGGCTGCTGCCCTCACACCACTGGGTGACAATGGCCAGGTTGTCCTTGGTCATGTAGCCCATGAAGAGCAGGATGTTCACGTGCCGGGTCTTCCTAAGGGAGGAGCACCAAGAGAAATCAGTGGCTGCATCAAAAACCTTTGAAGTTTTTCAAAAGGCACTCCTGGCTGAATGGATTCTCTGCTTTTGGAATCCTGTGTCAATGGGTGAGTGAAGTTTGGGCTTACAAATCATTAAAATATAACCACACTGCCTTTTTTAAAAAGAATTTTCAGCTTATTTTTGGTTTTTAGTTACATTAGTTCCTTTTAGTTATTTAAAGTCAACGTTTAAGAAAACGATGTCTGAAAATTCAAATGGTTTGACATCACTAACCAACAGTCACACTTTCAAGACATTAGAAGATATTGGAATGACAGAAATCATTCTGGAAGCTGGGAAAAAGTGCCAGCTTTAGGTAGAAGACTGAATCCCAAGAGGAAACCAAGGATAACTATAAACCCTAAAGGAATTAGCAGATGAGGAGATGGTTTTTTATGTATCTACTTGGTTCTTTTTCAGGAGTAACATCAAGACACTTCATTAGATACTAAAAAACCTCAGGATGTGAAAGCAGAAAACAGTTACACTGAACAGTCTATGTGCTTAAGGAAAAAAAATATATTATGCTGCAATTTGAGGAGGAACAGTTCAAGTGT
This sequence comes from Trochalopteron elliotii, assembly GCA_024734555.1. Taxonomy (NCBI): domain Eukaryota; kingdom Metazoa; phylum Chordata; class Aves; order Passeriformes; family Leiothrichidae; genus Trochalopteron; species Trochalopteron elliotii. The sequence goes on from JANPWX010000267.1 coordinate 37,543, forward strand.
TGACTGCTGGTGGAAACAGGGCAGAATTTATTAATCCTCACCTTCTACTGCCCAGTGTGGCCTGAACAATGTGGGTGTAAAGAGATCACAAAAATACTCTGAACTATGACTGTGTTTTTTAATTCTTCTCTGAAAATCTGTTTTTTGTGCCTATCACACACAGAATATTGGGCCAGAAGGCTCCAAAGAGGGCTGGGATATCAGAATTTAGCAGGGGAACACCAACTCACCTTAGGACAGCCACTTCATTCCTGAAAGCCTGGAACTGTTCTGGGGTTGGGTCTACAACCTTTAGGATCTTCACTGCTACATCCCCTGGAAATAAAAAAATAAAATTACCAAAGTTACTGAAAATGCAGCTTTCCTTCCCTCTTCAAAATAACATTAATGAACAATGTAATTAAAATTCCTCATTTGTGTCTAGCACACCTCTACTAATTTGTCCAAAGGTCAAGATTTCCCTGCAGACAAATTTCTGTGGTTTCAAGCAATTAATTTAGCTGAATTTCAGTCTAATGGAAGAAGTCATTAATTAATTATTCATACAGCTCCTTTCTATTTTAAGGGCTATGTTTGGCCAGAATGCTTTATGCAGGACATATGTACACCCACCTTTGTGGTTTTATTATCAAATTTAAATATTGAAGTGTTTATAAATATATAAACTTCATTTGAGCACATGAGAAAACCCAACATCTCTCTTTCATGCAAAATTTCTTCAGTTATTGAATTCTTGATACTTGAAGAGGTGTGAATGTTCTATTAAAATAAATCTTAATATTAATTTAATTTTTATTACAAACTCTTACTGAACTTATTTTTCCTCTTGATTTCTGTGCCCCATTTCATTTCCACAGTGAAAATCAGGAACTGTTCATTACTTTTAGTGTAACAATAGTGCTTCCCTTGCTGCTGACAGTATTTGGGCTTTGTAACATGCAAGTATTTACTCATTAAAAATAAAGGGCAGCAGGTAAGTTTCCAGCTTTGTTTTGTCAGCTTTTTTCTGACAATACTGTTTAAATCAGGGCCTGGAGGGTTTCTGTGTGTTTCTTTTCAAAATCACAAGCCATGAATTTGGAATCAAATCTGCAGCTCTGCAGGGTGTCTGTTTTCAAAATATTCCCACTACCTACAGATCAAACTCTCACATTAAGCACTTTTTCACTGAAAAAACTCCACAGTTTATGCTGATGTCCTTTCCATCCCACCTTGAAATGAAGCATGCTAATTAAACCACCAAGGTTTTAAGAGAAGGTAAATATAATTTAACAGCAGGCTGTGGAATTAACCAGCTAATAGAAAATAAACCCTTTCAGAAAGCAAGCTGGTGTGGGAATGAAGAGATCAGTGGAGTAAAAATGGAGATGCAGTTGTGAAATTCAGGTTTTGGTGTCTGTGCTTTAATTCCAGTGCTGCTCTTATAAAGCAGTTTCTGTTTCTGCCTGGTGCCTTTGGAGGAGGATGAGCACCCAGCACCCCCAAATCCATTTTCCCTTTGGAGGAGGATGAGCACCCAGCACCCCCAATCCATTTTCCCTTTGGAGGAGGATGAGCACCCAGCACCCCCAAATCCATTTTCCCTGTGCCTCTGGAGGCAGATGAACACCCAGCACCCCCAAATCCATTTTCCCTGGGTTGTGTCCCCCCAGATCAAGACTCACCATGCCACTTGCCCTTGTAAACTGTCCCAAAAGAGCCTGAGCCTATCCTGGTGGAGAGCATCACTTCACTGGCTTCTATTTCCCAGTAATAACTGGAGTCTCTCTGGCCACGAGGCCTCTGTAACAACAATGCACATGGATTTTATTTTTAATCTCGTTTCAATTTTTATACACACACAAAAAAAATTAAATAATTTCCTTCACACAAGTTCGAGATGACCTGAAACCTCAAGGGGTTTGTCTTGCAGTTTGGATTTTTGTTTTTCTCCTCACTTTGGGAGGGGTGGTGGGGGTTTTTAACGAAACAACCCAAACAACAAATCACCACATTTTCTTGGATGTCTTGGAACTGTTTGTCATGAAGGTCTGCACCATTAAACCCTAATCTGAGATCCCAAAAGGAATGTATGTTTTATGATCAATTATTTAAAAACATCTGAAGTATTTGAGAAAGTGGTTTCTTCAAAAGTACCATGCTAAAATTTTGGAACTCTTACATATTTAAATGGAATAAGCCAAACAGAGAAAAGCAAAATTCTCAAATGTCTAAGTGAGCAAAAACTCTGAATCTCACTAAGCAACTGTATTTTCATTGTGAAAGCTTTGAAGCCTCCAAAAATTTCAAGATATTATCAATTATTATTCTAACTCTTCTTTCTTTCCCCCCACCCCTATGCTTAAATCAAAGCCTTGAGAGAAAAGTTGCATTTTGTAAAATTTGTTTTTCCTTGAGACTCTCCAGTGAAAATGAAGGCATTGTCAATATCCACTTTCTGTGGAAACAACACAGCTCATAAAGCTGTGCTAATAAAGCCAAATTTAAATATATTAAAAACTGACTCGAAAAGATGCAACCTCTAAAGATTTAAAAGGTTGGGCCTGCAGTGGCAATGTCACACCACTGCCTGAAACTCATTCACAACCCAGAACACTTTGTTCTGAGTATTTATAACCCAAGGCAATCATGCCATCATTCCCAAATTAATTACAATTAAATTGCTCCTGTATACACAGTGCAGAGCAATCCAAGGTTACCTACACCTTTTAGTGCAGAAATTTATCCCAAATTTCCATCACTCCTCACAGCACAGTTTAACTGATCTTTTAAATTGAAACAAATACCACCATACTTACAATTTTGTTTTTTTCTTGCGTGTTAGACCCAGGGGCTCTCTCTCTTTGGGCTGGGACTGGGGTTTTAGGCTGAGACCAGCCAGTTGGGCTCATATTGTTGGGACTTCCAGACAGAGCAGAGGGTGAGGCTTTAAGACAGAATTACAAGGAAACAGTTTATGAACAAGAAAACAACCAAATCAAATCATACTAGAAAATGTTTAATTTTTGAAACCGTACCTGATTCACTATGGTTTCGAATTGCATCCTGCAACAGAGAAGGTGGAAAATAAAGTTAATAAATCCAAGAGAGCACAGCAAGGACCAAGCAGGGCTGGTGTGGAAATTGCTGGGCCACTTTTGGTCAAGTGCAATAATACATTACTGGCCAACAGCTCCAGGATTGGGGATTTGCTCATCACACCAATCCTGCAGGAAACCCATGCAATTGGTGAATTCTTACAAAACAGGGAAGAGATTCACAGCATATTGAAAGGACTGCTACCAAAAAGGAAAGAGAAAACAAAAGGACACAGAACAAGAAGAACCAGCAGCAATACTGTCTGCATTCCCCCTGCACTTCATGCTCATGTTCCAGGTGTGGACAGAGCTCCTGGGGTGGCCTCTGACCCCAGGGGACAACTCCCAAACAGCTTTTGGGTTAAAGCAGGACTTTTAAAACCCCCCAGAATATTCCAACTCCATATCCATTGTGAAGTAACTCTACATACTACTTCAAGCCCCAAGAAAGGTCACATCAAGTGCCCCTACACAGACCCCTCTCCTTTTCCAAGCACATTCCCACAGGGAATTTGGCATTTGAGCAGTGTTTTCCCACAGGTCACCAGGACAGTGCCACAAGTGTCACCTCATGCCACGGGCACAACACAACTCTACAGCCATGCACAAGAGAGAACTAAGCTCTGACAAACAGCACTGCACAGCTTTTCTCACCTGCCATTTGTATTATCCCAAAGTACAAACAGGAAAGGGAAAATATCCAGGGACTGTGTAAGTACAAAGCAAGAACATGCACTACAGAGAGGTTAAACACTGTCAAAGTCAACAGAAGTCAATTCAAACTAACTAATTAGTAGAACAATAAATGTAAGATTTCATAGGAGGACAGAACAAGCCCACATTCCACTCCACAGTTTCAAATTAGGATTATCCTCAGCAAAGATTCAGTTATGAAATACATTGTTTTAGCTCATTAGTTGCATTCACCCAGGCTGGACTAAGTAAAGCATTCTTGCAGACTGTTCCACACCTGAGTGGACTAAAATCTGCATGAACAACCAATGAAGATCTCTTCAATTTATTACTTTTGTTCATTTTAAGGATAATACTTTTCAGAACCCGAATAACAAGTGATTGGTTTTGTCCATCAGCCTGAGAATGTAACTGCTTCCAAGGAAGCTGGCAAAGGGTAACTAAAGATTTTAAATTGTTTCTCGTGCTTATCTATATGGAGTTCTTACTTTGAAAAAGTATTTTTGAGCTTCAATCCTGATGTGAATATTTGCTTATTTGCTTCTGAATTCAACAGCAAACAAACCAAACCCCCTGTTCTTTAGAGCTGTCCTTGCAACACAAATAACACCATCCCCAGGGCTGTAGTCTGTCAACTTTACTTTGATGGGAAATAAAAACAGTACAACATGTTCTTAATCTCAGGGCTTTGGATGGGTACAGTCAATAAAAATCATTTCCAGAGGGGAAAAGCCACACAATGGATGTGTTTTGAGAAGGTTTTGCTTTAAAGGCTGTGTGACCTAATGCATTTTAATCCAAGCCTATTCAAATTCAGAGGAGAATGAATTCAGCCAGCTCAACTAAACATGAAGCTCTTCATCAATTTGCCTCTTCCAATTAACAGCCTCAATATTTGAGTATAAACATGCTGGAAAAATTCTCATCAAATCAGCTCCAGATTAAACACTTCACGTGGACACTGCCATGGCTCACAAGTTACAGCAATCCTGTTAATCACAAGAAAACAAAAGGCACCAAGGAAATACCTACTCTTCCCCTCAAACAAAAGCGTCTGCACCAGGAGCTGGGAGAAGCATTCAGGCTGTTATTCTAGGCCAACACAGTAAGAGATAAAAGAAAAGAACAGAGGAAGTATAAAAAAGTATTTTTAAAACTTAAATGTTAGGCTAAATGAAAGAAAAAGTAACCTAATTTGCTTGATAAATGATAATTAAGTGCAGTAAAATTTTTAAGTCATTATTCCTGCTCAAATCCAGAGGTTCACTAGGCTCTATCCTTGGGTAAACTACTTTTTTATGATGGTTTTTCTCCTGGTGTACTAGAAAGTCTCTGCTACTTTTTCCATTGCTTTGGGGCCTTTTAAAAGCCTTTAGGACTTAACAACTACTTTTATGACAATGTGAAGAGTCCGAATATAATGTATTTCTATGCTCTGCATAAAGAATAAAACCAAGCAATGTCTCCTTAAAGACTCATCACTCTACCAAGGTCAATAATTCAGATTTCCTTGAGTGCTTCATTGTGGTTTGTGCCACCAAAGATAGCCAGCCAGGCCTCTGAGGCAGCAAAAAGGGCTGGGAGCCAAAGAAACACAAAGAGAAAGAAAGGGAGGACACCTTTCCCCATAAACCCAGCTGACACAAAGCCTCTGACCAAAAATGCTTCCTGGGGCTGCAGGGCACTTTGTTTGTGCTGCCAAGGTGCAGAGGAATTCTCTAACTCCCTTCAGAGCATCTTCACATTTCACAGAAGCCCATAAATCACCAGCTGGAGATGCAGGTGAACTCAGCAAAGGCTTTTGCTCGGCCTCCACAGTTTTTAAACTATTCCAGAGGCAAAAGCAACAAACAGTTCTTGCTCCCTCTTCCAAGTCCTGCAGCTCAGCACTTGCTTCTGCCAGCCTTCCCTGCACAGCATTTTGTTAAGGTTATCACAAAACAAAATGAAACAAACCCAACCACTTCAGGCCTGATTTCCAAGAGTTGTCCCTCACTGCCAGTCTAAGGTAGGAAAATACAAGAAAAATGTGCCTGAAGGCAAGAACAGCAGAAATCGTCTCAGACAGAGCTGGCTTCAGCCCACAGGCTCAGAACTGTCCTTAATTCCACACAGGTGCACACCAAACAGATCATCAGGAAGCTCTGACCTGAGCATTCCAAGTCCGAGAACTACAGCCAGACTTTGGGCACCTTTAGTCTGATTTAAAATTAACACCAGCCCCCCCAAAACCCAGACTTTTAAATTCAGAAGAACATTTTTAAACGTGTCAAAAAAGCATTTCTTCACAAAAGTGGAGCTTAATTGTTAAGCTCCACCCCATCTTTACACACCTCTAGAATTTACCAATTACTCCAGCAAAGTTGATAGACTGCAATACTTTAATAATTAACTTCTTATGCCAATGTGTCTCCTAAACTGTGCACCACTCAGCCAGCTGAGGCAAACAGTGAGCAAAGGAGAGAGAGGCAGGAAGGATGAGCAGCCAGAGCCTGTGCCTGGGCAGTGGCAGCTCCAGCTCTGAGCTCTGAGCCCCCAGCATTGTTACCTCGATGATCCGGCTGTCCACGGGCATCGTGGTGCTGACCATGTGCACGTTTGGGGTGGATGTGGAGCGCTGCCTTTGGGACAGAGAGCCCTCAGAGGAAGGGTTGGATGGGTTGAAAGTGAAGGCATGAGGTGTAGAATACCTGTGCTGGGAGCTGAGAAGGGAAGAGAGACAAAGGGAGAGTTGTGGTTATTTTTTTTTTCCCCTCCGGCAAGTGAAAACACTGTTCAATTTAACCTGTCCAAAAGCAATATACACACAATTCCAAGAAGAGAAAAAGCTGGGATTTACCCATCAACTAAACTGTTTAGTCAGCTGAACCATTCCCAGTTTAATTTAAGAAATAAATTTGCAAAACTTGAAGATCTTGTCAGCTCACATATTCAATTAGTGTGTTTAGCTGAGGTCTGGTTTTGCTGTTAGAAATTTTGCCACAGTTCACCTCAATCCCCATCAAATCACATTTAATAACACTGACAAAATACTGGCTCTGAGAGATGAATTCAGGACTGTGAAATTAAACAAACTGCTCATTTCAAGCCTGTTAATGCACAGCTTAAGAGCTAAGCCCTGAATTTGTAAAGCTTTGCAAGACTGCTCAATGGTTTGCACAGAACAGCCAGCAAGGAAGTCATGAAACCCAACACCAGTTCAAAGGAGGCCAAGACTAAAATCCAGCTCAACAAAGAGTTATAAATCACACCTAAGGCCACTCAGACCATAAGGATCCCCAAACACAAATGTATCTTAATGGAAATGGGCCAGCCTCCACAAAACCCTTCAGAACATCTATAAAGTTAATAAGTGACTGTTCAACAACACTGGAAATGAGAGTAAGATGGCAAAGATCAATTCCTGACTCAGTTCCCATGAAAAGAAAGAAATAAATACATAGAACCATTTACAAGTCAGCTACGTGCTCTGTGCCTCATTCCTGACCAGATTTTTCAAATGGGTGCAGAAAAAACAAAAGCTGGCCTGCTCTCTTCAGCCTCTAGAATTTCAAGGGAAAGAATACAGGCACACGTTAGGGTCAGGAGACAGGCCCCTTGGAAAGGGACACAAGTTTCACTTCAGCACTTAAAACTACAGGAATGTTCTCTTTAGGTATCAGAATTTTCTTGAAGAGGAGTATATTTTCAATTCCCACTGTTCTCTCTTTAAACTCCTATCTGTCATCATAATATCAGAGCATTACTTTAGTTATGGATGTGACTCATCCACCATGAGACACAAACCCTCAATGCACACTACCTGCTCAGATAAAATAAAATCAATTCACAAAAATACCAAAAGGGAGCCTTGGATTTTCTTAGGCAGGAAAACAAAAGCCTCCATAAAGCCTTTAATACTCTACCTTAAAATTTAAATGCTAAAAATTGAAAATATGAAATATCAAATCAATGCTTTGGTGGATCTAAGAACAAGAAAGAATCATCTGTGATGAAGTGGTGTTGCTGCCTTGCACATTCATCCCAACCTTCTATCAGACTGCTCTGCTTTGGAGGAGCTGGGGGATCTTTAGTTTGGATTGACTGTTTTGAAAGAAGTGTATTTCCCAAAAGAGAAATGACAGGAAATACAAGCTTACCTAACAGGTATCCGGGAGACAGACTCCCGCATCCGTCTCATTGTCAAGGGAGGTAGTGCAGGGACACCACTGTCACTGATATTTGAATTTGGGAACAATCTGAAATATCAACAAAAACAATTACAACTTCAACTGCTACACTACCTCCTGTACAATGCTCTTGAAAGCTCAAGTTTTAAAGGGCTGTTTCTCTGCAGCATGATTAACCTCATGAACACATTCCTATCTTTACATCGTGTTTTTCCTCTGGGTACAACTAAAACTTCTGCCTTCAGACTCCCAAAGAAAAGTTCCACGTGTTCTTTCCAAATCTTTTTATATCAGACTTCAGATTTTCCTGAAAGGGCACTTGACACAATTAAGTTCTATTAAAGCCAGGTAGCACCAAGTGGCACAAGTCATCCTGACTCTCTTGAGAAAATGCAGAACTATGTGACCAAGTTTAGTCATAAAAAATACAACTGCTAAGACATATAAACAATTACAGGCTTTCACACTTTTGCATTAAAGGACTTCTAACATAGTAATTTTCAGCTTTTTGTAACTGGTATTAGGCAAGTATTAGCCTCCATCTGTTTTCTCACCATTCACCATTTTCACCAGTGTCAGAAGTTGAGGTGTAGAATAGGTGAACACTTTTGTTTCCAACAGCTAAAATCCAACTGAATCACGGCCTGGTTTATTCCTAATGTGTGTTGTGTGAGAGGAATTGCTGTCCCCCTGCTCAAACAGAGGGCATTGGAGCAACTGCCTGCTCATCCAAGGTGTTTGTTTGCTTGTCCCAGAATATTAAAATCCAGAGCAAGAACAAAATGCAGCTGATGTGCACGGCCTTCTCCCCTGGGAACAGACACTCATTGCTGGCTGTTTCACGAGATCAATCCACAATCCTGCACACTGATCACAGGGACTGCCTTCCCAACAACCCAAAAGCATCTCTGTGATCAGAGCTACAAGCCCAATGTCACCCAGAGGTGCTGCTGCCATGAAAAAGGAGCAGTCCTTACAAGAGCTGCCTGATGTTGCTCCAGTCCACACACATGGTTGGCACCTTGGTGCTGCAGTGCTCGTGGAATTTGTAGCCGCACGTCTGACACCGAAAGCCATTGAGCAGGAACTTCTGGCAGATGTCACAGAAAGCAAGCTTCAGAAACGTCTTCCGAGCCTGGACAACACAGCAAGTGATTAACCCCAGCCAATTACCTCTTCATTAACTGATATTTGGATCTTCAGAGCCTGACAGAAATAAATAACCATGCTAAAATGTTATCAGAGCCCCCAGGTTGCTACTGAGCTTAAAACCACACTCAAATATTCCAGCATGGACTTCCAGTTGGGTTGGAAACCTGCAAAGTTTAAAAAACAGTGAAGGCTTTATTTACACAAAAACCAAACAAGTTAAGAAAAGGACAAGTGTTCTGTCAAATGCAGAAGCAGGTTTTTTGCTCAGCAAGGTGACACAGCCATGTGAGCCAAGAGCTGGGGCTTTTCTTTGTTTTCAGCAGCACCAAAGAGGTGGAAGAGGATCAGACTGAAGGTCCACCTCGTTGTTTTTATTAGCCAAAACTCTTGGTGCTTATCACTACACAATATCTCTTGCATGAGAAATAAATTCCTTAGTAATCAAAATAATCTAAGGAATTTCTAATTTTTTAAATGGCAGTCTACTTGGTTTTTTTAGAAAATTCTGAAGTATGAAAAAATATTAAAATGAACCAAGGGGTTTCTTCCCCCAGAACCTACTGAAGAAGAAGGCTGCAACTTTCAGCTTCTTCCAGATCTGGAGAAAAATATTCATTTTCTGCTGACCAACTGCAGATTATATTTTCTGTAGTTTTTTTAACATGTAACGTAGAAGTAAAGTGATTTTCAGGTTTTGTAAATCAATCCTAACCTTTCTAAAGGATGTAAATGACAATCATTTAGGACTGCCACAATGTATTTCTAGAATAAAACAAGAAAAAAGCTGAAATATGGGAACAGAGTTCCTTCCCAGGGACAAGACAATAACGCAAGATAAATCTGTTGGAATTGGATGTTATCTCTTTGTAAAAAAAAGAATTTTAAAAATTTTTAAAAATTAAAAAACCCACAAAGCACAAAACCACCTTCTTATCTGTTTTGTATGGAATAAATAATCCATTTTTGACAAGGAGCTACAAAGTAAAGCTTTTCATTCCCCCATAGAACACTGTCAAATTACAAGGCAGCATTAGCTCACAAAATAATGTCATGACCTGCAGAATTAACAGCACCCATGAATATCCAGTACAAATAATAAATATTGGACCACCAGTCCAATAAGGCTGCTGAACTTCTTCAGCATTTTTTTAACTGATGAGCCAGAGACTGAAAATGCAAATTTGCTCCCTTTTCTGGACTGTGAAGACATGGGGATCTTACCACAACAGCTACAGACATAGGTATTTATATAAAATAAAAATGGCAATCATCAGACCTGTGAAGAATATGCACAATGTGAGCTTTGACACCTGGGGATCACCAGTGTAATGAATACAATTCTGGCATTTCTCTGCAAACTCATAGGGAATGTAATTTGTGTGCAACAGGGGTGAAGGAATCAAGCACAACTTCTGAAAATCTCTGTGTCCAGAAAGCCAAAAGCTGTCCAATGCCCAGAACATTCTCTGGCCAAATCTGTGGTTCAGTTGATAAAATTCCCACCAGAATGGAGAGCAGGAAAAGCTTACAAAATTGTGTGTGGTGAGTGGAACATGGTCAAGGAAATCCACTCGCAGCTCCTCTCCAATCAGGGAGGCAGCATCTGTGTTCCAATCCAGACGCACTTTCTTTCTGAAAGAGAAAATGGGGACAACAAAATCACTCTGGAGATAAGTCTGGCCTCAGCAACAATTACATTTTCTGAGTTTTCTTGAGTAAACTGAAAACAGATACCAAAAAAAAGCATGGCTAACCTCTTACAGTAAGCAAATTAGACCTCAGGGTCTTTCACTCAAAAAATCAGAAGCAACTTGGAATACATTGCAAGTCACCTCTTTTACTGCTCATTTTTAACGTGTTATTTATTTATCAAATATTTGACATAAAGCACCTGGAAGCTTAATGGAGCACAGAAATACCCTTATAAATATAACAAATTGTGAGTGACAGACTCAGTGACACAAAAGCCATTATCAGGTGACAGGTGACCCCAGAATGGCCTCAATTGCTCAGAGATGGAACCCCACAAATGCCTGAGGTACAGGGAACTTTAAACCCAAGCCTTAGGAAGTGTGAAGTTAAATGCACTAACTCCATGAGATGCCTTCACTCCCTCAGCTTGTAAAACAACCATTTGGTATTTAATAGCAGCATCCCTGGTCCTACAAAAGAAATAAGGAGTATCTGAAGTGAGACTGAAATCCAAACATTGGGAAGGTGAAGAGGAATGCAGAGCCTTGACACTGAGCACACAGATCAGGGAAGTGGGCTAAGAATCACTGACACTGAACTGACCAACTACTAAGGCAGCATAGAAATGCACCTCAAATATGAAGGAAGGCACCACTTCATCTAGAGCATGGCAAAACCCCCACTAAGGGGCTGCAAGCACTTGAGTGAACCCTGTCATTTGAAGTATTTTCAATATTCAGCTTTAAAACAAAAATGAAACTGCCAATACACAGGAAGCTGACAGAGTGACCCTGGAAGAGGGCAAAGAAAGCAACACAAAGCGTTCATAACCAAACTGCTTTTAAAAGAAATTAGCCAGTGGGGAAGAAAACATTACTGCTGCGATTCCAAACCCAAGATTTTCACAGTCTCTGGAAGGAAGTTTCACTCTTACCCTTTTGGTTCAGCAAGAAGTCGAAAAACTGCACAGCATTCTGGCTGCAGACCTCTGACTTTCAGTGCCTTCATCAGACAGTCATGCAAGGTCATCCCATTCCGCACATTCACCTGTGACCAAAGGGAAAACAAACAATCAAACATTTAGGCAGTGACTGCACAATTCCTCTAAGTTTTTCCAAGAGTGGAAGACCATTTTCTCATTTTCTTTAGGAATTTCAGGGAAACAGCACAAAGTGCACTTGGGTGCACTCCTGCAAAGGATGTTCTGAGGCCATTTTATAACTTCTCAGTTTCTTACAATGACTGAGTTTCTATGAAACAGGATTTCACACAAGTAGGCAGCCTATAGGAGGAACAGAAATGCAGGCAAATGGAGTTACCTCAAGTACAGAAAAAGGCTTAATTTAGATTTCAGGGAACTTTGGGTAAGACTATTATTAGGTACACTCAGCTCCAAGAAACTGAACAGAAGTGATCCCACAAAAAGTTTCACTTTGGCTGAAACCCCCACACTTCATTGTGGGCATCCAAGAGAGAAAAATGACAAAACTATCACTCAGGCATCATTGTTTAGGTCAGCCAACAATGACAGAAGACATGGAATATGCTCATGAGCATTAGAAAATTCACAGCACTGAGGCAGAGCAATACAGCTTCTCATAACACAGATACATGTTTAAAATAAAATATACCCTCTAAAACCAACCAGCTGCTGACCATCACTTCATGACAGCAGGGCCCATTTCTCACTGCAGATGCACAAGCAGTGTCAGCAGTGGGAAGAGGACAGCATTTCTGAGCCCAGGGCAGCCCACACTCACCACGGTGCGCTGCTTGTTGGGCAGGAAGACGCGGATGGTGCTGCAGGTTTTGGACGTGTCGGAGATTTTGCCGTCGTCGGAGGCGCGGCGCTGGTACCCAAACTGCTGCACGATGGTGGGGGAGATGCAGTTGGGGCCATCAAACACAGAATCCTTCAGGCCAAACCCATTGCTGATGGTCTTCCAAGCTCCCTGGATGTGCTCCATTGATGCAGCCTGAGGAGGATCAGGAGAGTCAGGGAAATAAATGGCCGTGTCCTTCACTCTTCCTGACACACCCAAGCTCAGCCTCTTCTGGAAGCTCCTGAAGCTGCCCTGCCTTGTGCTGTGATCAGCCCACACGTGCAGGGTACAGCTCACCCACAGCTGCACCAGCAGCCTGACTCCTGATGCCACTGGACTTCCCACACACAAACAGAGCACGAGGAATGGATGTGTAAATGCTCCCACTGCACCTCAGGGTCACAGGAGCTCTTCACCATCAGGGTAATCTACATAATTAGTGTCTGAGGGGCTTTCAGACTATAGAATCAGAGAATATCCTGGACTGGAAGGGACCCACATGGATCATCAGTCCAACCCCTGTCCCTGCACAGAGACCCCAACAATCCTACCCTGGGCATCCCTGGAGCTCTGGCAGCCTCAGGGCTGTGCCCATTCCCTGGGGAGCCTGGGCACTGCCCAGCCCCCTCTGAGGGAAGAGCCTTTCCCTGATATCCAACCTGACCTTCCCTGGTCACAAGAGTGAAGAGTGCTGCAGGAGGTCAGCACAACAGTCCTGTAAACCAGATGTGCCACACGAGCATTAGCCCAGACTGTTAAGAAAGGAGACTCAACAGGAATTACAATAAAAAACATTAATTAAGGAATCTATTTTTATCACTGATTTTGAGGCTTTGGTTATTTGGGGTTCTTTTAATACTATCACAACTTACATAGTGTGAAATAGCAAAAAAAACCTTCTCAACCCTCACACCCACTATGCTCAGTTACATTTCAGCATAAATAAAGCCTGGGAGAACTGGGATTGTTCAGCCTGGGAAAGAGAAGGCTCCAGGGTGACCCAAGTGAAACCCTCCAGCACCTGAAGGGAGCCAACAAGAAAGATGGAGAGGGATTATTCACAATTAACAGGACACAAGGAATGGTTTCAAACTGACAGGGAGTAGGTTTAGATGGGTCATTGGGAAGAAACTCCTTCCTGTGATGGTGGTGAGGTCCTGGCCTGGATCCCTGCCAGTGTCCCAGGCCAGGCTGGACAGGGCTTAGAGCAGCCTGGGACAGTGGGAGGGGTGGCACTGGATGAGCTGTGAGGTCCCTTTTAATCCAAATCATTTTATGATTTTACAAACACCTCCCAGTGCAAGGACACCAACAGCCCCCGGCACACTTCCAAACCAGCACACCTTCACATGCAGGGACAAAGATAAAGATAAAGATATCATTGGATTCTTTCCCCAGCTATCCCAATTGCAATGCAGCTTCAACTCCAAATTACACTCAAATATCTTATTCAAAACCAGGCAAAACCAAAGTCTGTACTGAAATCAAACAACCTGAGAACACCATGACTGGACACCTGTCAGCAGCTGCTCAAGTCTCATTTCATGGGTGGTCTTGCATCTCCTTTGCTGCAAATTATTTGACCCTCCAATACGTTTCCTCATGTTTACATCAGAGAAAAGCCAACTGTGTTTGTTTCAGTTGAAAAGTTAAAACAATGGAATTCTTGGAAAAAAAGATCTCCACTAATGTTAAGTGTCCATTCTGGGGTGCCCAGAAGGATGAGCTGAATTTCAGAGTGTTTTCCTTCACAGCACAGGTCTGAAAAGCCACAGCAGATTTGCAGCTTTGGTCCAGACCTAAACCCAGGTCTAACCAGCAGCCAGAAAGGAAATTAACAACCAAGTTCCAGAGAAAGGTTTGGTTTAGGTGAAGTCATTACCACCTCTTGCAGAGCCCACAGCAGCAGAAGCCTCAGCCTCAAAGGGAACTTTCAGTCAGTTCCTGAATATCTCCCTCACTGACAAGGTACACAGTGACAACATATCCTCACCTTCCCTCCTGCCAATCCCTGTCATTCCTCAATCCATCAGCTGTGCAGGTCCAGTTGTCCAAAGGGTCAGAATATTTAAATGTAAGTAAGATTTAAACTCCATGCCTAATCATCTACCAGGATTGAGATACTTGGATTTTTTATTTTTAAATCTATGGTACATAAATGACAAAAGTTTAATATTTGATGTAAAAAGGGAATAAGGAATAAGAAGACACTGAGACATTCTGAAAAATGAGAGATAAAATTGAGGAATACAACCAAGCTCACCACACATAAGCACCTGCAATATCTCACAATTCCTAGGCACCAGAAAGGTGAAAAACAAGTTCTGTTCAGTTACAACACCCATATAATGCACATGGCAGCTCAAAGAGTAACTATGAGATGGCAGCAATAAAAACTGAGATAAACTGTTAGATAAGAGGGGACAGATGAAACCCAGAGAGTTTCTCTTAACTTATCCCCTATGGGAAACTCCTTTGTTTCACCCTTCCAGGTAACAGATGGGACTAAAATAGAGGAGCTCAACTTGATTTTTCTGCTGAGCTGAGCTAAGGAATAGCAGGACAGCCATCAACACCTCCTTGTCCCTCCTGATACGAGTTGACAACACCCCAACATTACAGCTTTTATATTTAATATTTTGATATGCTGCCAATATTTCCTGAAAAATTCCAGAGAAAGCAGGAAATGACAATTCAAACTTGCATTTTGACAAAAGATAAGCTTCAAACCCACAAAGTTCCTTCCCAGCTCTCAGGGTATTCTCTCTCCCCAACAGTGCACACTGAAGCACAGCCAACCAGGGAAGATGACAGCAATGTATTTTAAGGTTGTTGCACACACAGGAAAACACAGACAGCAACTGCTATCAGCCTTCTGTAGATCCAAATGTCAGTTCTATCTTTAATTGGGTATTTGCATCTTTCTCTCCCAGGATCTTTGCCTCAATAAGTGCTGGACAGTCTCAGAACTGGGTGTGAGTCCCCCTCTCCAGCAATGCTCTGCTCTCTTTTGCCATCAGTGGGGTTTTGCCATCTCCTCTGGCTGAGGATTCAGTCCCTGGCAGCCTGGGTTTGCTCACACACGTTCAGAGCTCTTTTCCTAGAAAAGGGATGTCCCACACATCATCCCCAGCTCTCCTTCCTCCCTAACCCGAGGGCTCTGGGTGCTACTCGGGCACTCAGGGAGGAGCCAGCACTGAGGGGAAAAGATGAGAACAGAGGTTAGAGCTGGCCTGGGGCTGACAAAAACCTGCCAAGTGGCCTGAGGGTGGAGGGGCACAGGAGAAGAAAGAGAAGTTTAACACATCTTCACAGTCTGCAGGGGAGAGACAGGGAATCCCTGCTGGGAAGCTGCTAAACCTGCTCTGGCATCCACTGCACAGGGGCTTGCAGTTGGAAAGGTGGAGCTTGTCGAAGGAACCCAAAGTGTCCTGCTGCTGACTCTTGCAGCTATTCACAGACAGCCCTCTGAGGGTACCAGAGCCTCACAAACACCTCTTCACTCGGGCCACGAACACTTTTGGTTGAGAGCACCCAAATTGTGGCACACAGCATGGACAGTCACATTCAGTTCTCAAGCCTTATTCCAGATTATTACCATGGAAGAACAGCCAGCCAGAAATGCTGCTGCTTATGAGGTGATTTCTGAACGACTTATACCTTTCTCCTGCCCCCCAGTGCAAAGAAAGCTGGTTTCAAATTTATATAAATATACACAAAACCATCCCCTTGGAACTCCAGCAGCTCACTGCATGCACAGGTATGAGAGAAGAAAATTAATGTGGCACCTAACTGAGCAGCTTAGAGCTGACAGAAAGTAACATTTAATGACATAACCTAATACTGCACACCCACACAAACCATCTCTGGCTCATTCAGAGAACCCTGAACTGGCACAACAGCAGAGAAAAGCAGGGGGAACATCTCTGGACACAGGTTGGAGTCCACCTTAACAGATAATTCATGTGCAGAGCACAGCCCACCCTGCAGAGTCCTGCAACCTGGGCCCTGGCAGTGATTTTATTCCCTTTGGGTATTTTGCTCCAAGCAATAATCGATTAAAGGCATTTTTTTAGTCACTACTCTCATTTACACCAGCTCCCCCAACATCCACACCAGCTCACTCCAGTGAAATGATGTTTGCAACTCTGTTCTAACGAGAAACTGAATTTAAAATAAAGGAGGAAAGATTTTACAATGATGCCCTCATAACTATATTCTTCTTAGGTTTGTCTCTTCTGGCTTTTCTCTCTTTAAATTAATTACAAGCATATTTCTGAAACATAATCATTACCAGATACTGGATTTATGTTTATGCCATGCTCAAATAATCCACTGCCAGCTGGATGTTTTCATG
This sequence comes from Trochalopteron elliotii, assembly GCA_024734555.1. Classification (NCBI taxonomy): domain Eukaryota; kingdom Metazoa; phylum Chordata; class Aves; order Passeriformes; family Leiothrichidae; genus Trochalopteron; species Trochalopteron elliotii. The sequence goes on from JANPWX010000267.1 coordinate 54,506, forward strand.
TGTATTTCTAAAAAATTTTTTAAATCTTTTCTTCCTGCAGCTCATCACTTTCAGGAAGATGACTTCAAACAGCCTTTCTCCAACTGACAAACAGCAACATTCAAAGAATATTTTAAGATATTAAAGTACATCAGTCCCCTTGTAGATGCAGGACTGCTGGGAAACTGATACTGATTGGTTTCCTATCAAACGTTCAGCCTAAGCAGAAAAATAATGTCATTTACTGCTGCAAGTCCCCCAGGAATTCTGCACACTGTGACCAAGACTGCACTTTTCATTAGTGCTTTTTGCACACATTACAGACCCTGCTAATGAAGCACTGGAACAAGTATTAAACCAAAAGCAGAGAACAGCTCTGGAATGTGCACATCTGACAGGAACAAATTCCTGGAGATCAGTCACTCATATACAACCAATACATTCATGTCATTCATCCCAGTTCAAAAGGTATTGAAGTCACTCTGATTTTTTCCATGAGCAGGACAAATTGCTGAGCTGAACTGTAAAAAATTTCAGTCTCCCTCCCTAAGAAATGTCAAAACTGGTACTGAATTAGGCTGAAAGTTTACATGTTACAAAGCTGAATTCTCACTCCAGAGTTTAGGTACTTTCTCCTTTTTTTTTTTTTTCTGGAACAAACATCCAAAGCTTTTACAAACACGTCAAAGCAGCTCCCCCTGCCAACACACACCTGCTGCCATTTTTATCCACACAAATTCATGGAATTTTGTGTTTCGTGGAATACACCCACAAAGACAGAACAGCACGGAACAAAGTCCAGAACCCATTTCAAACTGAACAATTCTGACAGTAAACAGAAGTTTGAAAAGCTGCTTAGAAGCAAAAGTTTTCATCTGTGACACAAAAAGATCCATGATCCATTTAACTGTGACCTTTTCTTCTCCCATACAGTAATTAATTGATCTAATATCACTTGGGTGACCAATTCTCTGGGGGAAAACCAGAAATTCAAAACCAGACAAATCTCTGTTGTGATCTATAGCAGTATTTTTTAAAAGTAGCTTTTCAGAGCAGTAGAGGATAAATATGGACCTATTCCTGTATTAATAAATAAAGCTGTGATCTATGGAAATATGAATGCAGGGCATGAGTTGGGATCAGTGTAACCACCAGGCAGAGCCCTCTTACATCTACAAGGTTGGTGCTTTCCCTTCATGTGTCCTTCATTTGAAGAGATCAATGCCAAAAACAAACTCCTCCCTAAGACGACTGACAAAAATTAAAAATTAACAGAAGGAAATGTCAGTGTTCAGGTTAAAAAAAAAAACAAACCAACCCAGAACAAAAAACAACAAACACATAAAATTTCTGCCTCCGTTGTTATGATCTTGGAAGAATCTTTTCTGCTCTTTTTCTTTATTTATCCGAAGTATTCTGGTTTTAATCACTACTTCAGCCTTCAGGGGAAAAAAAATAAAATTGGTTTTCCAACAAGTGGGCCCTACAGAAAGGAGGACATAAGCAATATAACTCTCAACCTGCTTTGAGACTTAAGCACTTGCAAGATTATTATCTTTTTATATTTAAAAGCTGCTGTCAGATTAAAACTCTGGCTAGTAAGCACAAACCCAGTCAGACTCCCTGGCTGCAGCAGGCTGTACTTTGGGCTCTGCTTAGCAGGAATTTGTCACCAAAACAATCTGCACCTTTGGCCACCCCGTGCCTGCTCTCTGTTGGTTCTAACAGCTCCAGGCTACTTTTCCCAGCCAATTCATCTGTTTGGTTTGTCCTTTCCACACAGATCGTTCCCATGTCAGTCACTCATTTCTTTCTACAAGGCACTTCTAGGAAATTCAAATGTGGAGCTCTAAATTTCCCTACAAAACCACAATTCCTACATTAGAGAAACAGGAGCATTGAACACCCTGAATCTAAAAGAGGGACAGAGATCCAAAGCTTCACCTTTCCCAAAGCAAAAAACCAATCCCAGGTAAAAAGAGAAATGCAGCAGGTGTTTCTAATCAGAGTGTTTTTAAATTGGATTTAAATACAGCTACAGAGTTTATATAGATCCACAAACAACTTTATGGAACAGCTATTGAAACAGTAGGAAAGAAAAAAGCAAGCAAGGAAAGTGCTCACACATTTTGTATAAGTTTTGCTTACAAAGCACCTGAACTCTGCCATGGAATAAAACTTCCACTTTTCTTTAGCATAATATTTTGTAATTTTTTATCCAATGTGCTCTTAACATTATGAAGATTATTAAAGCTGAAGTGATGTTTAAGACGTGCTCCTTTTTAAATCAGCAAACTCAAACTCATTCCTAGAAAAAAAGCACTGAACACTGCTTTTTATAGCTGATTGTATCAGAATCACATCATATGACAGCCCTGTCACTCAGACTTCTTGCTTCTGTGCCACAGTGTTAAATTCTTCTCAGGAGAATCCTCCAGAGAGATCTCTCTAACGTGGGCCTTGCACTGCAGTCAGAAGTGGGACTACAAGTATTTTGTCTTTTCTGACATGGTCAAAACACTCTGGACAAGCCTTTTTTTCCCCCCAAATCTCTCAGTCAAGAACACATACCTTCCCAGCCATGTGCCTGTCTGCACTCTGCACTTGCCCATGCCCCAGTTGTTCCTGGCCTGAAAGCCCCAAACTGTGTCTGCAGTTGCCTGGAACTCATCCACTTTACAGCAGGGATGAAAAAAAGTTACTCAAATGTCAGCAATCCACCAAGTGCCCTTCCCACACGAGTTCTCATGGATGAAACAAAACAGTGACTGAGAACCTCAGCACAAAGAATGCCTGGCTCTGTCCTCCCTCGGTGTGTAGGAAATGCAGCAACACTGAGGACAGCAGCACTGAGAACAGCCCAGATTTAGAGTTTTGGGAGAAGGAACAGCCTGAGGATTATTAAAGAAGCTGCTGGGAGCTGTGTCCATGTCTCAGTGCACAGAGAGCACTGCAAAGCACCAGGCAAGGCTGGATTATTTGTACATCCCAACAGGATGCAGTGCCCCAGAGGCAGGTGCTCCCTCCCTGCCCTCACCCAGGGCAGCCTGCAGCCAATAAAGTGATCTGATGAAATGTGGGCCCTGTGCCAGGCCTGCAGTGCCACGTGGAGCTCAATGATGTGACTCCAAGAGCTTGGAAACATGGTCCAGACGGGCAGAGGGCAGGGCACAGGGACACCAGCCTGAAAACGGCCTTGAGAGACCTTCTGGAGGAGATAAAACCAGGGATTCTCCCTTGTGTTTTACAGCAAAGGGCACCTGGGAACAGCTGGATATATCCTTCCACAACATAATGCCTGGACAGCTCTAACAGCTTTATTTTCTTGCTTTGTATGCACCTGTATTTGCCAAGACATTTGAATAAAATGGCAAATAAAATCGGAATGTACTTAAAAATTTAAGACTATATACAATAAAAAATACTTAAGACTATGTCAAACATTTACTGTCCTGAGAGCCTCCAAAAGAAATCATGCTCCATTTGAACATTACCTTATTAAATACACCCATGAAATTACAGTTCTGGTTTGGGTGGGTTTTTGTGTATTTAACAAAGTGCCATAGCAGCCTTTTTGTTTCAGAGATAGAGTTTGAAGATAATGTCACAGACACGATTTATGTCAGGTCTGGATTATTCCCAACAGACCTGCAGTTGTGTGGAAAGGCAAATGCTGTCTGAGAAGACAGGCAAATATCAAGAGCTGACTCTAAACTGAGGAAGGGCTTTTCCCCTGCAAAGTAAATACCATGGGAGACTGACTCAGGTAAGAGCTAAAGTTAAATATACACTTCTGATAAAGCAAATCCTGTAACAACTGTAGTTCCATACCGATTTGGTGGCGTTTTTCAAAAAACAAAAAGTGAATTTTAGCAGCAGTGCAAGAGCTGGGCTGAGTTTCCCTTCCTGAAGGAAAGGCCCAGGCATCTCCAAAGGAAGAATGGGGCAGGACAAGGAGGAAGGGAAAGGTAACAAGAAAAAGTTATTGATACCTTTAGTTTTCCTTTCAGCAAATGAAGTCCTATGACAAAAGGATGAAGCACATCATCTGTGGAAAACAAAAAAAACAGAGGATATTTATATTTTAACAGACAAACATATACATGCACTACATACCAAATAAATAACAAAAGAATCACATCAGTGATTAATTATCATCCTTCTACTTTCAAAGCTTTCAGGGTCTTCCAGCCTTTCATTATTTTGTGCAGCATTTCAGTGTAAGGAGACAGTGCACAACAACCAAGTGTTACCCAGCTCAACAGCATCGCATTCCAAAAATCCAGGAAAATCTTTTACAAGGTTCTTCTAAAAACTCACTGAAGTAAAAATTAAATAGGAGTTGAATACTCCCTTCTCACATCAGTTCTCACACAAACACCTTGCTGACTCACAAATGTTGACAAATCTTGGAAACAAAACAAAGAGTAACAAGCAGCCAAGCCTCTGAAGGCTCTTTGTATCTCATAAAAGCACCAACTGTAAGAGGAAGAATTCCTAGGGAAGCTGAAAAGATCTCGATGGGATCATCCTCCACAAAGCTCTCTCTTCTCCAGACCAAGAAGTCTCGGCTTCCTCACGTCTTTATAAGAAATGCAAGAAAAAAATCAAGCAGAGATCTTACATTGCCAGCTCACTTTTGGTGAGAGGTTTGGTTGTCTCTTCTGGACAGAGCAGATGGGGAAAAAATTGAAATTAATAAATAAAAAAAAGAAGCTGCAATGATTTTAAGACAGCAAACTCTCAAAGATTAACAAGGAACCAGATGAATGCTTTGGGGCCTCCACCTTGAGCCATTTTCAGTAATTTAAAAAGTGAAATCTACTGACAGTCTGAACTGTGAATTTACCCTGCTTACACCTAGCACACCTGTCTCCAACAAACATTAAGGAATGTGGCATATAAAATACTGTAAATATGCCTTCCATCATGGAAAAAGATAAGCAGGGTGACTGGGGAGAAGGAAGGAATTCTGGTTTTCTCACATCAGAAGAAAAGGTGAGATTTTTAGTTATAACCAAATACAAGAGACCACAATGAGTCACTAGGATGGATAATGTTACATGAAAAAAAGGAGAGAAAAGTGATGGGGAAATTGCACTTACAGAATGAAAACCCAAAGCATTTTTACAGTAAAATCAGCAAGAAGAAAAAGAAATCTCATGCATAAATCAAGAAGAGACAGCACAGCATAAAACAAGTGGGATGGCTTGAAGAAGCAGGTGCAGTATTTCTATCTGCCACCAAAGCAATAGTTGGAAGGCAGGAAAAATTACTTCTTTTTCTTGACAGATAAAGAGACACGTGACAAAAAAATCAGCAAGAACATCTGCTAACAGAACTGGCAACAAGGAGGGTTTAAGAAATAAGAGTTGCCAAAAAGCCCAGCTGTTACTGCAGATGTGAGATTCAATTAAACCTGACCAGAAGAGTTCACCTAAGAGAATGGCAGAGCAGAGAGAGAAGAAAATCCCTGTCCTGGAGGAAGTTTCCTGCTTGCAGGATTTCCACCTGAGGTGCTCTGAGGAGTAAGAGAAGGAGCAAGGCCAGCAGGGGCCTGGAAGGGGAATGCTGAATTCACACAAATCCATCACTCATCACACTTCAGTGTCAAACCACTGCTTTGGAAAGATTCTGCCCCAAATCCACTCCTAAAATGCACAAAGAGCCAGGACAAAAGGTTGAGGTTTGGGTTTCAGTGTTGTCAATCACTTCTGAACGATAGATGTTGATGGTTTTAGAAAACACACCTTGTATTTGAGATAAGGTAATCACAGATGTCAGACATTTCAGCAGTCACACATCTCTGTGGGATACTTGTGTCACTGAACACCCCTGTCTCACAGTCAGGGCATTCTTACTGTTTGCTCCAGTTTCCACTACAAATATTTGGGTAGATCCAGCATTTTGTCACTGGCAGTGCTGATAATTTACTCCCAGAAAAAAAACAATAATTTACTATAGTGTGCAGCAATACAAAATAAAATGTAGTCAACGTCAGCCTGGTCTTTTAGAAATTAGGACAAAACCTCCTACTACACTTATGAGGGAGCTATACTGTTCATCTCCATTTTCAAAACTCACATTCCCTATTTAAAGTCTCCACATGAGAAACTGAGAAAGACAAAATAATCAATATAAGAAGAAATCTAAAATTTTAAAAAAGGAAAAACTCTGCCAGACATAAAATATGCAAACAAAAGTGAAAGAATCTCTTGTAGCCACAGCTACATTGTTATTTGTGCTGACAGAAGAAAATTTTTTTCAGTGTAAGACAGTTTCAGTGTCAATCTGCCCAATTTTACTGAAAGCTTTCTTCAGCACATACAGCACTTTGAAACAGAAAATCATTCCAGGTACTGTCCTGTAATTCAACATCACAAGGGCAGATCTTACTGGAATAGGTAAAAATAGCAGCAGTGAACATGCCAAAGGACAGTCTTTCCACTCCAGGGGCAGTGCTTACATTGCAACATCAGCTGGCTCTCTTTTTATAACCTCAGCACTGCCAGGGAGCCAGTTACACAGGCAGCTTAAAAGGCTGGAGAAATCCAAGAGTAAGCTGTGCCCTGTTTCTGAGCTGAAATCAATCCCCTGCATGTCTGGGACCCCAAGGCCCTGCTGCAGCACTCTTACTGCCTGTGGAAGCCTTCGACCTGCTCCAAAGCCTTCAGCACACAGGGATGATGTCACTCACAATTCAGCCCATTTCTTGTCAAATGTCAGCATAAAATCAGAGGCTCACACACTTTGCTGCTCCTTTTGGCTGCAGAACACTGGAAGCTCCTTAATTTACTCCATTCTCTGCCAACCACACGACCCATCCTCCAAAGAACTCCTTTTATCCCATTTCTGCAGGCCAAGCAGCCTGGAACAACCCCTCCCCAGCACTGAACTCAAAACGGGGGGGGGCTTTTTTCCACATCAAGATAACAACCATCCCAACCTGAGCATTCAAACCAGGAGCCCAGTGATCAAACAAAGGCAGAAATGTTGTTTTACCAGAAGAGACTCTGCTCCATAGCCAGCAGCTTGACTTGCAGGTGACCAAAAGTGCTTAGCTTTCTAATTAGGCACCAGGGAAAGCTGCACCCTCCCAGCCCAACACCACAAACAGGTTCCTGCCTGCTCATCCTCCAGATGGGGATTGATTGGACACAGCTTCCCAAAGCTATTGGAGGCAGGTGGGGAGGGAAAACAAAGCTCAGGGAGTCACTGAGCTGGCACAGGTGCTCTCACACTTTTCTGCCTCAATCTAAGAAAAACTGACTGATCGTCAACATATCTACCTCTCCTTCAACCTGCAAGTCCTGGACTAATCACAGATGGTTGTTATTTGCACACAGTGGCCCCTGTACTGTGCTTATTTAACAACTAAGCATCATTCTCATGCAAATTCAAGAGTAAAGAGAGTTTAGACACTTTTCATGCATGAATTTTATAACACAAGTTTCACAAAAGAAAAAAAAAACCAAACACATCAAATCACAACAGAAATACATATGAACTGAGAAAATATTTTAATGGGGCTGTGCAATAGATTAGATCTGAAGGAATTCAATTTCCATCAGAAATCATCAAAATAAGGAAAATATTAAACCCAACAGTAGTCTTGGACTTAACAATTACTAGATAAACTCTGAACTTCAGGAATTGAAAAAAAAAGATCTTCTTGACTGCGAAGGTGAAGTCACATCCTGTGCCATAAATATGAGCAACTTTCAGAGAAACTTTAGAACAAAGTTTCTAAAGCCAAGTTTAAACAACCCCAAGTTCCCACGTATCAAAATCCACCTTTCCAAGTGAAAGCTGCACAGGTAATTACAGGCACTCTTACCTCCACATTAAGTGGAATTAAAACCCACTTTACTTTGTCTTTTACAAGAAAGTTTTAGTAGTATATTTTCTATGGTAATGATTTGGAAACAATATAAATAGCATTTTTTGGGTAGCAATAAATTATGTATTAAAAAAAAAAAAAAATGAAGTATGATTAACCAGTATTTTCTCTTTCCAGCAACACTTCCAGTGTAATGTTCCCCCTACATCTGCCCTGCAGGATTCTCCCTCTGTGTTCCTACATTTCTGCAACAATTCCATGCAAACAAAAGGGAGTACAGGCATCTTCACCTGCCTCATCATGCTCCTTCAGTTTCACCAAAAGGTCTTATATAAAATCTCACATTTCTTATACACAAAGAAAATCTGAATAAAGAAAAAAGAATGAGAATTTAGTCATCTCTGCCACAGGTAGTGATTAAAGAGAGCAGTGCCTTTTGTGGTGTGCTAATAGACTGAAAAACCACTATAAAATACTGAAAGTATGATCAGACTTTGAGCAAACACTCCTAAATGCCTGAGAACAAGAAAGAGGAAGATACAAAAGCCAGCACAAATTAGTGGTAGAGATATACACTGGAAGGGACATTACAGAAAAAGGAAAATTGGTCATACGTTAAAATATTTCAATATATATCTTAAATGTTTTCCCCTACAAAAGCATTAGAGACATCTTTCTTCTAGTTCTGCACTATCCTGCATCTCCCTCTTTAAAATCTCAAAATCCCCACTTGGAGAACCCCAGCTTGGTCTACGGTGATAAAGTTATGTAACAGAAGACTATAATGGGGGCTCAGAGCCATTTCTTAAAGCCTGGACCTCTGAGCCAGCTTTAATGAATCTGGTTAACCCCACGCCACACCCAGCTGCGAGTCAGGGAAGCAACAACCTCCCTCCCTCCCTCCCTCTGCCTGTGAACTAAAAATACCCCAATGGCTCGAGTGCGGCACCGGTACCACGTCTGGCCATCGGAATGCCCCATCAATTCCCGCCCTTTGTCAGCTGCTCCCCGCACTGCAGCGCTGCGGGGGCAAAGCCACGGCAGGTACAGAACCGGGAGTTAAAGCCGAGCTCAACAGCAGCGCTCAGGAATCGCGGCAGAGACTGAGAGCGGTATTAAAGGGGGCTCCGGTGGCAGGAGCTGGAGATGCGGGTCCCGTGTGCAGAGCTCCAGATAACGCCCGGCAAAGGCGGCACAGGCTCACCGCACACGCGGATGATCTGCAAGGCGATTCTCCGGCTCTTTTGCCTCAAGAGAAACTGCTCTGCTCTAACTGTGCTGCTGCTGCCGTGCGTTTGGAGCGGCACAGGACAAACGGCAGAGCTGCCACGCCTGCACCTGCAAACAAACCCTGCACTGCTCACCCTGCCGTGCCACACAAATGCACAGTTTTGCTGTTAAAATCTCCCATTTCCCCAGAAGCAAGCAAAATACACAATTCAATCACGTGGACTACATTGCTTCAAAGCCTGGCAGTAGGATACTTATGTAAACATGCTATTTATTAATTATCAGTTCTAATTCCTAGCTCTGAAAATGCTTTTCTCATTTACAAATGACTCCAGACCAGCGCTTTGTTTATCCTCATCTGCTGCGTGCGCTGCAGCATTTCAGTACACAAGATGACCATATTCTATTAAACTGTAAAAGGTCAGTACACACTGCTGCAATAAAATCAACTCTGTGTAAAACAGATGACATTTATAGTACAAACACAATATTCAAGTCACTAAAAGGAATAAACGTGCACCAGCTGCTTTTCAAAGCAAAAGCATTGTTTACAAAAAAACAGCGCACGCAGCAAGAGCCAGCAGAGCTCGGGGAATTATTCACAGAACTTGGGCCAAAAGAGACTTTCTTCTCAGAATAAAGTAAGAACATCATTAAACACAGGTTACCCATACAGAATAAATTGTATCTACTTCATGCTCTCTCAAAAGCCATGAGCTAATACGTGCTCATTGCTCAAATACCTTGTTAATTTGTCATAAAGTCAGAATTTTTAGCCAAGTCCCTACTGTTACATCAACTCCTCTTTCAATTAATTTGTAGAGCTGACCAAATGTTTCCACAACCTTATTCAATATGCAGTGGATATATTTCATACTAGAAAATACCAAAGGGTTTTGCTTAAGCAATTACACAAAATCAATCAAAACCAGTACAATGTAGATGTAAACATGTCTGTTTCCAAATTAAACTTACTTGAAACTTACTGAAATCACGCTTCAATCACAGTGCTTGAAATTCGGTACATCACAAGTTTTCACCTTGTTTTGATGACTTTTGTTGCTTCACCAAATAAAGATTACTTTAGCTTATGCAATTTGATGGTTTTGTTACAAATAGAACACCAAATACTACTTTCAATACACATTCTTTCGATTTCTGTGTTTCTAGTTTAGAAGATGATCCAGGAACTTATTTCTTACAACACAATCATCCTTTTCAATCATTCATCTGCACACAGTGGCCAAACACTCATCTGTTTCCTGAACTGCCACGACAGTTTTGGAAACGTGGCTGCACAAACCCCGTTATCCTCATTCCCTGAGCAACTGGTGGGAGGTGATGGTGGCACCCAACTGTCCTGCCCCTCCTCCAGCAATTCGTGGGGATTTCTCATTTTGAAAGCTAGGCAGAGGCACAAGGAACGGGACATTCCCACAGGATACAGAAATAGGAAGCCCAAGTATGGGGGAATTCCTTGCTGTCCATCAGCCAGGGCATCACAGGGCATCTCCCCAGTGGGGAGACCAAACCCAGGACAGCCCCTCCCTCCTGCCCAGCTGGCAGCCCAGGGAGGCAGGACAAGAACAGGGACAACACGGGAAGGGGAGGAGGAGAACATCTGGGGGAGTTGAAGGAAAGCAGGAGCAGAGGGGTGCTGGAGGTGTGGCAAAGGTGTGGCAAAGGAAACAGCTCTGGCAGCACAGGGAAGGACACACTGTGCACAGAGACACCCAAATATCAACCTGCACTCAACTGTCCAAGCTCATCTGCTCCACTAACTTCATTAGCAATAGAAAAACAATTTAAACATCCTGCATCCAGAGCATCAATCCAACTCCTGCACCAAAATCTTGACTGAAGCCTCCTTCATATAAAACAATTCAACCTAACAGCTTTTGGTTCCCATCTCCTGCAGGAGGCTGGAAACCAACAGCTCTGGATTTCATGTTTTCCAACAAGGAAAACTTGGTTTTCTTCTCAACTCCTGGTTTTCCAACAGCACAAAGAGCCACATAAATAATCTGGGGGGAGGAGGGGAGTAGATGTCCCAGAAGAAATTACTGCTGATGTAGCGTACCAAGAAGTGCTGACCAATGATTTCCGTGGGTCATGTCTGTGGTTTAGAAAATGAGTTATTTTAATAAGATGTAGTAAGTTCAGGCCCTGAGACAGCAGTGACTTCATACGTAATTTGAACAGAATGCACGGTCGGTTAAGAATAAAAAATGGAAAAAGGATTAAACTGAAAAAAATAAGGTTTAGATCTTCTTTGGGAAAAAAAAAATAGGCTTTTTTTCTGCCACTTCTAGCTTTTCCTTCAGAGCAGGTTAATCAGCCGTGTTGCACACTAAGTTGTCCAGTCCTGAAGATATTAAGAATAGCAATAAACCAGAAGAAAAACATATTCCAGGTTTCTGAAAGCATCACTGTCCCAACCCAAGGATGCTACTTCACTTCTGATTTAATAATCTAAGATTAAATTGCTTACTGCATTTATCAGTCACCATATTCATTTCATGAGCACACACAGAGAGATCCCTACATCTTTCATGATTAATTGCACGATTAAAGCCTTAGGGTTTGCCTGCAGAAAATTCTCATTAAGACAAACCAAACTAAAGCCACTTCCATTCTGAGTGGGTGTCCCCAGAAGAGATTTAAGTGAATTGCCTGGAATTAACTCTCACATTCATCAACTCAGTCTCTCCTTCTGCACTGACATTGCAGACACGTCCTGAAGAATAAGCATGCCCATTCCAATGATAGCTCAATTTGGCACAATGCAGTGATCCTTCAGGCAATAGCTGGAGTTCTTCAGAAGCATTAAAATAAAAAAAACATCTTCAGATATTTTAAGCTGGCTTCAGTTTTGGAAAGATTCTGAGTTTTACACCACTGTAGATCCTTCTGGTTCTGCACACCTACAACCTGCAGCTGGAACACAAACTGCTGCAGCAATCCCACTGCAACTGGTTCTGCAGTCTCACTGGCCCAGTGAGAGCCCCTGCATTTATGGATGTCACCTCGGGGCTAAGAAGGAAAACAATTCCACACGAGTCATTTGGCCTGGCACAGGCGAGATGAACGAGGGGCAGCAGTGGGACAGGCAGGTTATTGGTGTGTGCAATCAGGCTGGGGATAAAGAGAGGCAGGAAACACGACAGGGCTGGAGAGCACCACTGCCACACGGCACGGCTGAACAGCTGACAAGGAACCGGGACACGAAACAATCTTACTCCTCCTAACAAATGTCTAACGGATTTTAAGTTGCAAAAACTAGTCAAGCATGCAATTCCAACCGAAGAATGCCCGAGCAGAAAGAATTCAGCTGTGCTGATACACCTAAAGGCGTTTTCTACTCCCAGTTCAGCAGACTACGGATCACAGTAACAGGAGGGTCAGGCTGGAAGTGCAGGAGGGACAAAGCTACAGCATCACAGCAGGGACCCGAGGAGAGCGGGCCAGCACAGCCCCGGCTGTGGGCTCCAGCTGTGCGGGATGTTCATCCCACTGCTCATCATCCCCTGCTCAGGGCACGGCTCCAGGGCTGCGGGATGCCCGCTCACACTCTCCCTGCACAGGGCACGGCTCCAG
>JANPWX010000267.1:67534-114576 GCA_024734555.1 Trochalopteron elliotii
TCGGGGGCTGGAGCGGGCGCCGGTGGGGCGGCAGAGCCGCCTCCCCTCAGGGAACCGCAGCGCTGCCGCCTCACCGGCGCCCTCAGCTCCTGGAGCCGGCCGCCTCCCTCCGCCCCGCACCAGCCCTGCCTCGGCTGAGTCCCTCAGTAGTTTGACAATTAATTCGTTAATTAATCAGCCCCGATGTGCGGACACCGACGGCAGCGGCCGCGCCGGCGGAGCAGAGCCCTGAGCTGTGCCAAGCCAGCCCTGCCTTACCTGGGCAAAGCGAGCCCTGTCCTACCTGAGCAAAGCAAAGCCTGGCTCTGAAGGGAGCAGGCAGCAATTCCCAAGGGGCGGTACGTGCTGAGGGGTGGGGTGTGAGCTGCTGGGAAAGGTATCTGGGGAGAAATAAAAAAATAAATAATAATTTAAAAAATATCGTGCAAGCCCTGTTCCTGGAGGAGACAGGGACCAGCTGTCAGGCAGCAATCCCTGTGTAACTCAGCACAGCCTCCATGGAAAAGTAAGGGTAGCAAAGGGCTCTGCTCGCTGTTAACTCGTTTCAGCTTTGAAAACGTACAGAACGGCACATCAAAATAGTAAACAAATTATCACCCCAAAATACAGCTTCTCAGGGTAGCCATAGCAAAGGAAAACATTTCTCCCAGAACTGTTTTTAAAGAGCATTACACGTTTGCATTTACAGTCATGTAAGTTACACTAATTGTTAATTAAATAAGCGTTACTCTAAAAAAGAGCCTCCAGCAAAATTCTCAGCCTTATTTTGGATTTCTCTAAGGAAGAAAGTTCTGATATAAACCAAAACCTGAGTTCAGCTAAAGTCACATTAACCTCAGAGAGGCATAGCAAGGACAAGGCAAAAGCAGCACTGTTGGGTCTGCCTCTACTAAACACCAAATAAGAAAAAAAAAAAAAAAAAACAAACCCAAACACAAGAGAGTCCTTAGGTCTTGGTGCTCTCCAAAAATACAAAGTACAAAAATACACTCAAAGCAGTGTGTGCAATAAATATTCACATGGCTTTAGACTAAGCATGTCCATGTAATATGGTAGAGTACTACAGCTTTTAGCAAAACATGCAAAAGGATCCTAAAATTCTGTAATATAAAATATAAACACAGTGAGGAACTTGAAAAGAAAGAGGAGAAAGAGGGAAAACCACCTCAAGAAGAGGAGGTTTTGATAAAGACCTTTCATAAAGTTTTAAACTTCTTTTAAAAGAAGTCTGGAACAGTGAAGGAGTGTAGTCATGGAGCAAATAAACACCGATCTGGAGGAAAGCAAGCCAGATTTCATAGTTAAACAATGTAACACATGCAAAGAAAGACAATAACTGCAAGAAAGAAACAGAAAAGCAAACAGGGAAACTGCAAGATTAGGGCACTGAAGTAGAAGGGAAACAAAAACTGAACGGACTTTCCAAAATAAACTGAAAATTATCAGCATTCTTCCCCAGGCTGATCTGGTTTATGTTTGTGGTGAGATGTTTAAAGTGTGAATGTCCAGGTATGAGACTTTCCTTTGACCAGGCATATCATCGGACCTTACACTGTCACATCTGGAGGGTTTCCCACCTGTATAAAATGCAGCCTGGGGGTGATTAGGAGGAGAATGAAAACCACTGGGCTTTAGGCTGTGACAGCACCGTTATCCTGAGGTGTGAGGCTGATTTGCCTGGGGATTAATTCCCTTTCCTGCAGTGGGTTTGTCACACAGGCAAAGCCCTCTCAGCCCCGTGGACCTCAGCTTCCTCACAGTCCAAAATCAGAGGGATGATCCCCGTCCCTGAGAAGAGTTTTCACACTGACTGCTGGAAAGGAGCATGGAAAAGTGAAACCTTTCCTTATTTGTGGTGGTTCTGTTTGCTATGTGCAATATTCCTGTGTTCCCAGTCTTTACTTGGGGATTCTCCAAAAAGATCAAATGTTTGAAGTGGCACCACATAATCTTAATTGTATCTTTAATACCTCTAAGCCTCAGAAGAATGAGAAGCAAGAATAAGGAGTGGAATGCTGGCTGGGAAAAAAGAATTGCATATACACACTTTATTATGGAATTTTGGGGTTCAAATCTTCCTCCCTTCCTCCTCAAGCCAAGGATTGCTGCAGACAAACTCTGCCATTTTATCCAGCCACAGTCAAAGCACTGTCTGTCTGCAAGGTTTGATTATGCCACAAAATTATCCTTACTCCTGCCTAAGTTCTTTTTTTATGAGTAAGAGAACAGTTGCTTAGGAAAAAAATTAAGTCAGGCTAGATACAAAAGAAGTCCAGCATACAGAGACCATGAAGAAAGTGGCCTTGAACAAATCAAGCATTAGCAACCTAAAAGAGAAGCCAAATAAGGCATCTCTTATTTGTATGATGATGCATAAACTATTTATATTTTATCATCCAGCTGAAAGGCTTTATTATTTTCCTGTGTCACTAAAGTGTTCAGAGGAGTGGAAATATAATTTTTAGTTTGGGTTTTTCATGCATTGAGAATTTAAATTGCATAAATTGCCTTACAACAACAGGACAACTTACATATGAAGCTGTTAACAGTGCAGTAAACTTGTTCTGCTGGAATGAAAACCATTATTTTTGTTGCTTTGTCCTGAACAAATCGTCAAGTTTTTTACTTTATCCATATCCAGCCAAAGGTGGTTGCTGTTGGGCTGGTTACAGTGCATGCCTTTCTCACCCTGTCCAGCAGCTTTTCAGGCAAATTCTGGGAGCCAAATTTCTGAAAATCTCTTTACTATCATCTATTAGGTGTTCATACTTACATGGTTCTTGGGTGTCTTTCTATAAAATTAACAATAAATATGTTGGATGAAAATATCAGTTATGTAGATTTTCAATACCAGTGTGTGTGGGAACATTTCAGAGTATAAACTGAAATTGAATTGAACAATTGAAGGCTTTTCATTAAGCCTTGCAGTAATTAAATAATTCTGAGACTGCAGCTCTATAAACACTAAACAACAATCTCCTACTGAAAAAAACAAAGTTATATTAGCCCTTCCTCACTGATAATCTTACACAAAAGATGGCTGGAATTTCCAGGGAGCTCAGCAGCAGTGTGCAGTGCTGCTGCTGTCATTTATGGCCTTGCAGCTCTCCAGAGTCTCTGGCCTGGTTCTGTGCAGTGCACCAGAGCATTGCTGCCTCTCCAATTTCAGTGCAATGCAACTTGCTTCTGGGAAAATCCAGGGCACTGCACTCCCCCAGCCAGTTCTCTCAGACTCTCCTGCACACAGGCTGAGCTCAGTGGCTTTCCTGAATTTTAGATCCTCATTTGCAGCACTTATGGCCGAGATTTAACTTTCTCCTGGTGGGACAAGAAGCTGTGAGGTGCAAGAATGCTGCTCAGAGCTTGGAAACCTGAGCTGTCAAGAGCAGGTCCTGCTCACAGACAATTCTCCCTCATGACCCTTTGCTGTTCCACACGTTGCTGCCCATTTGTTTGTACAGATCAACTGAGAAAAAGCAAACAGAAAATATCTCTAAAGCCACATGGCTTTAAAGTGCTCTCTGTGTCTGATGAGTACAGATGTATTTTATCAGAATATAACTGGTTTTTCCCCAGAGCTGGAAATGTGTTGGAGGAATAGCAGTTAAATTCCAAATAATTTTGGAAAGGATTGAGAGGCTGGGTAAATCCCCTTACAGAGCATAGGAAGTTTCAAAGAGCACAAGACAAATGCACCAGGTCAGTTGGGGTAGCAGTGGATACTGAGAATATCAAAGCATGAAAATAATTTTAGAAAAATGTTTTATAAATTTCATGTGGAGATGGTGAACTGATGAGTGCCACCTGCACAGGGAATAAAAACTCAGTCTGAATAAGCATTATTTGAGCTCCAAAAAGAGAACAAATTTTTTAAAATATAAAAAAATCTAGACTATAATTTGTGTCTATTTGAACAGTCATTCCTACTGCAGAGACAATAAATACAGCACTTGGATTTACACATGTATTCTATTTTTGAAACCTAACCAAACTGGTTTATTGGGTTTATTTTGACTTTCTGAAAAAGTCTAACCACAACAAAATCTCTTCAGAGCTAGGTACTACAGTTTAAAAATAACAAAGCACAAATAGCTCTTTCCTGACAAACATTTTTAGAACCCAGCCTGAACATATCATAAAAAACCTCTTCTGCAGCAGAGCAGTTACACCTGATAGAGAGCTCCATAAAGGATTTATCACCTGATTTAGTGTGACATTAAGCTGGGCATTGACAATTTCTCATGGTCACTGAAACTCCACTCAATACTTAGTTTCTCCCCAAGCAGAAAAATTACAGCTGTTCATTGTAATAACACAGAGGATGACAGCAAAATTTCATTTTTCTGCGAGGAATCGCGAGCATGGAATGAGTAGTGACAGGGTAAGATAGGAGGTTGGTATCAGACTGCAGCTGAAAAATACACAAACTTTCCTTTATCTCTTCAAAATCATTTTTGTTCTGTTTCTTCATCAAAAAGCCCAAGTGTTCTTTTTCTATAGTTCTGGTGAGAAACTGCTCTCACTGTGATATGTTTGTACAGAAAGCCTCACTCCTGCCCTGCTCACGTCACTCTCGGCTTCCATCAAAGGCAGATTCCAGAGACAAGGAAACCCAGGGCAGGCAGTGAATCCAACCTATATCATCTGGGTACAAGGTCATAAATACCTGCACTACTCAAAGGTTCATGCAGGCAGCACCAAGGCAAAAGTCCATCTTAGCCATGTGCCTGCATTCCTGCCCTAAGAGAAATGCAACTCTCATTACCTGGATTCTGGTACAAAAAGCAATGCAAAGTAAGAAAAAAAAAACCTGTCTGGCTTTCAGCTCCAGCCTATTTATCCATTGTCTTTCAAGTTCATCTCAAACATTGGGATAAACAAAGATATGTGATCAAAGGGCTGCATTACTCTGGGTGATACACCCCTGCTGGAGCCAGCCTTTGATTCTTGTCCTCCATGTCCTACGGAGCAATTTGAATTTCGAGGGCCAGCACAATTAAAAATCCCACTGCAAGCACCTACCTTCAGCAGCAGTGCACTCATGAAAATGTGCCAGCAGGGCAGGATTTTGGTCCTGCAGCTGGTGAGGATTGGTGGCTGTGCAAGGAGGAAGTTCTTACCAGCCCTGTCCAAAGCACGGAGCATTCCAGAGCTGCACAGGCAGAAATTTCCCTCTGGGCTGATGGACACATCCTTCCCAGGCATCAGCACTGTTCTGTCCCAGCACAAAGCATCAGGAGATTCCCACTGGGAAGCTCTGCCATGATACACCAGTGTAGCTATGCTGTTTTTATAAAAGCTTGCACATGTAAATGGCTCATTTGGTGTCTGGTTATAAAGGTGGGGGATGTTTTTGTCAGCTGTTTCATTTGTTAAGGATGTTTTTACTGTTGCACATTCATTTCTCAGACTGACCAGTGGTGATCAGGTTGATTGCAGATATCAGGATATACTTCTGCTTCAATAGAAAAGTCAATTTTCTATTGACTACTCTGACTAAATGAACAACGATGTTAACTTTGGTCTTATTTTTGAACGAACTTCTTTTTAAATTTCTTTTTGCAAGATAATAAAAAACCCAAAACAATGCTATGAGCAAAACAAGTAAATTACTTGAGCAGTAATTAGCAAAGACATCAGGCCAAAGGAATGCAAACATACAAGTCTCCTGCTGGAGCTCAGAGCAGGAGCCCAGTGTGCTGCGTTAGGAGATTTGTTCCATCTCTCAGCAACTGCAGAGAAATGAGTGTGGACATGCCTGCTTGTACCTGAGTACTTTTAATACTTTGGAGATACACATCTAATACTCACAGGTATTCACATTCATTTATTCAGACATTCCTCACCTCCAAACTTATTTCTGGTGGAGACAGAAGCTTTGCATTAGCAACAAATTATGCAAGACTTTCTTCTGCCCTCCACAAAAATGGAACAGTGACATAAGTAACTTGAGTAACTGCTGCAACATCATTGCTGAGACATCCATTTGATTGATAGTGAGGCAAAAAAAATACTAAAAAAGCAAAATCTGAAACAAGCTAAAGCCTTTACTTTTCATGCAGCAAGTATTTGTAACTTGGAATAACTGATTCTATGTTCACACACTAAATTCTAGACAGGAAATGAAAAAAAGGTTATTTTTTCCCCCCTTATCACATACAAAGTGGAATGGATGGAGAGGAATAGCAGTGTTTTGTTGCTAGTATGTAATAATATATTTACTTATAATTCCAGCTTGGGGTTTGATGACTTCAGCATCCCCCCATTTCAGTTTTTACATGGATTCCATGCAGTGTGAATGACCTGAATTCTGAGCAGCCTTGCTGCAGGGTCACAGGCACTGGGGCTCTCTGCTGGCTCTGGAACTGCAGGAAAGCCAAAGTTCTCCTGAAGCAGGGAGGGTGAAACTCCAAGGTATTACTTCCATTTGGGGAGCTTCAGTGCTGAGACATTTTCCCAGGACACACCTGACAGATTTTCACCTCTTTTGAGGCTGTCTTTTGAAAATAAACCAAAGTGGATTTTCCCTGCCTCTTGTGAAAACCTTGTCCTTGTAAATAAGGAACAGCATAACCAAAAATATCTTCTGTTAGTGCAGACAATCTTCAGATGCTTTGCCCCAGCACACTCCGGGTAAATTATCTAACTTCTTGTAGCTTTCAGACTTCAAAAACACCTATTTTAACTAAATTTTTGGGTGAAACGTTCAGTACAAAGCAATAAATTATTTCCTCAAGAAATGGATTTTGATGTATCAAGTTTTCAAGTAGGATCACGCTCTTGGCTGACAAGAATGCAAGCAAAGTTATTTGCCTTCTTTTTTCCCCCTCTTCATTTATCTTTTTATATCAGTCAACTGCACTTATCCTTAAAGAAGTATTGATGGTTATAGCCACAGTTTTATTCAAAATAAAAATGCCATAATTTATATGCAAATGTAATAGTATTTCAAATATACAGTACATGTATTATTATATATTAAATGTACTGTAAAATAATTTTTCACCTCTGCTTTGTTTACACCAGGAGAGTTCAGGATATTTCCATTACAACCAAATGCCTAAATTCAGATTTTTAGTTCTATCAGAGCAAGATATATTATTGAGATTGTATAAAACAGACCTACTCAAGAGGAATTGCCTTTTCTGGAGCAATCCTTTGAAGTCTTTGAGTAAGGATAAGAAATAGTATCCATTCTCATATCTGACACAATAAAATGTCACGGATTTATTTAGTTTAATATAACATTAATTCACTTGAGTATTTAACTTAAGCAGGTGGAAAATCCGAGTTTCTCTCAGGAATAGGAAATGGACTCAAGCAATTAAAAGCCTTTGGTTACTTTTCCTGGTAGCTTTTTGTTCCTTGTTTTTGCAGGAAGTTAAGAATTCTCTGAGGAAAGCTCCGAGCTGTTTGCGTGGCTTTGTGAGTAATGGAAGGAATTTACACAAAATATGCCACTGCTGTGTAGTGATATGGAACAATAAATAATAAAATAGGCAAGAGGTAGAAATTGCTCAGACTCCCTTTCTCTACAATCGCTTTTCCTAGAGGAAAGTGGAACTGCTGTGGAACAACTCACATGAAACAGTTGGGATGATAATTGCCAAGGAAGGCTGCTTTGGAATTTGGCAAGGAGCCACCATGTCCTAATTACCTTTACTTTGCAGTTTTTGGTCTGGAAGTAGCTGGTATTGTGGAATTCACTAATCCAGAGTAAATGGGATTGTTCTGCCACAGCAGAAACCTGGACAGGCTTTAAAAAAATAAGAATTATTGAAAATATTATATTGGAAAAGACTTGACAAGGATATAAAATCCTAGGTAGTCAAGGCTGAACAGCATTATAAACAATCCTTTATGCAGGCTATTGAAATTAACAATTATTTTCTTACGAAAATTGGGAGTTTTCCATTCAACACCGTGTTCCTCATTGAAGGAACAGCAGTTCCACGAAAACTTTTATCACAGAAGGTGAGAATACAGAATTACCCTTTCACAGCAACTTAATGCAGCAACTTTGAAAGAAAACTTTCAAAGCAATAAGCCCTATAAATACCATTCTTACCACAACTATTCACTACAAGGCATAACAGCCCTGCTCTTCATTAGCATTTTGAAATTAATGACGGTCATTAGGAAAGGCAGCGTGAAGCATAATTCACTTCACAGCGAAGCAGCTGTTGCTGTGCCATGCAGTTGTTTCAGTTCCACCAACACCTACCTCCTAAGAGCCTCAACTGCTGGATTTTAGAGCTTCCCCTGAACTTGTTATTCCGATTTCCTCGTTGATATTCCCCGTGTAAACAAAGAGCCTGGATCAGTCTGCCTCACCTGCTCTGCCAGGGCTGTGCCACCCAGGAGCTCCCCACCAGCGCTGCCAGCTGGGGCTCCCTTGGAGGAGTCACAGGGTTAAGCTAAAAGAGTTTGGTGAGTAATTCTTACTAGACTCACACGATCAGACAGATTAACTGAGTCAGGCTTCATATTTCCTTAAAGAACTTTTAAATTTTTTGGCTTAATTTCCAGGCACAAGCACGGGCGGTAGGAGTGGAACCTCCTCTCAGGTGATGTGCTCACAGCAAGTCACGGGTCCGACGAGCTTTGTCAAAGGGTCAAATTTCACTCGGCAGCAGTGTGAAAACCAAGACTTGGTTAAGAAAACACGGAGAAAGTCAGGGTTTGGTTAAGACAAGGTGGAGAAAAGCAGGGTTTGGGTAAATTCTCTGAATCTCATCTCTTCCTCTGTGAATAAAAAGTAGGAGCAGTGCTCTGCTTTAGGGCTGAGCTGCAGTTTAACAGTACGTGTAACTGTAATCATATCTTGAGTAAATGAGAAAGTCCTGCTGCAGCAGAAACCTGGGAAGTCTTGCAAAAAAATAAGAACATACCGAGGATAGTATTTTGTAAAAGAAGGCTCGACAAGGATATAAAATCCAAAGGGTGCCAAAGGGACAGCCCCTTTCCCCCTTGCAGCCCCCCTCACCCTGGAGCAGCACTCACGACACTGCACTGAGTCAGGGTTTATTTTTTATTTCTTTCTCCTGACTAACGCCGTCCCAGGGCAGGCTGAGGTGTGCAGGGACTGGAATCTCCCCATTTGGCAGCAGCCCACGGAGCCGAGTTATTGGCTGGGAACTGCAGCCTGAGCAGCTGGAAACTGATCCCACAAAGAGCAGCTTTTGCATATGCAAAGTCGATCTCAAAGGCCAGCCCTGCTTACTCAGCTGTTTATCACACTCACATGAGCAGCAATATCATTACGTGCAGCCAGAGCTGAAGACGTTAATTATTTTCTAATCTATTGTTCAAAATTCCATATACATTATAATTAATTTACCTGCCACGGGTATTAGCTGGCTCCAAGAAAGCTCATGTGACTTCTTCAAAATGTGATAAAAAATAACAGCAGGAGTAAATTGGAAGGCAAGAAAAATTGCTAAACGAATTTTTGATAAACAAAATTTTAAAGATTCTTGAGACTAAAACACAGACGTTGAAAAAGTGCAATATTAGATGACAAAATCGTTGATTACACCTTATGAAAGTGGATGCAAAGCAACAGTCTAGGAAAAGACAACCTAAATTTTGTGTGTGCTATCAGTCGAGTTCTGAGCTCTTGTCAATTAAATAAAGACAGGTGGGATTTACTGGGAAAAACTCCCTAAAAATGCCAGCTGAGTGCCCAGCAATGGTTAAAACAAGAAACAACATCAGGAGTTTAGTATGGGAGAGAAGATTTTAGAATTTAATTTTAGAATTTAAGGATGTTCCCACAATTTGAACACAGCATGAAGGTCTGTTCCTGCACTGCCATTCATGTGAAACAAAATTAAGAGGAACAGAAAAGAGCACCAGGGATTTGGAGAGATAGAAACCAGCTCCTACATGAGAAGCAGCTAAAGGCATTAGGAGTCTTCAGCTGGAGAGAGAAACGGATGAGAGAAAAAATGAAGTGATTTTCATAAGACAGGCATCTCTCACATGCCTATGGTGTCATCCTGTAGGGACTGAGAAGATTTGGGTAAGAAATGGAGAAACTCAGAAAACAGGGACTGTGCTGGGTATTTGTGGATATTCTCTATCAAATCCAGTGACAGGGGATCAGGAAGGGTGCTGCATGCAAACACAAAAGTGGATTTTCTCACACTATGACCTCCAGTGTTGTCGCAATCAATGAAAGGTTTTCCTGAATTGGAGGCTGATTTTCTACTTCTGAGCATCTGAAATTCTTCTGTGATTTCTCTAAATTGCCATTTGGGATTTGTGTGCAGCTTCCTATGATTTTATATTTGAAAAAGCAGAGCCAAGAGCTTTTAAATTGTCATTTAGAAACAACTTATACTGTGACAAATGACTTCTTGGCAGCTAATATTGCTCTTTGTTTATACTGTTTAGATTTGGAGGGAGACATCCTTTTAGTTTGGGTTTTTTTTTAAATAAAAATCTCTAGATTATGTTGAGTCTCTGAACAACCTGCAAGCATTTTATGCTTTTAGCTTTTACTTCAAAATGCAGACAGAGACTGATGAAATCAATAGTCTATTATTGAAAAATAAGTAATGTTTTCATAATATATGTTACTTGTGTATGTCCTAATCTGAGACTTGTATTTAGGACACAAGATTTAGATGCAGCTCTGTTCTCCAAATGTTCCATAGCTGCTGGAATCTGGATCTGCTAAGCCAGGACAGCCTAGGATTTTCAAAATAATTATGGCTCAGCTGTAGAGATGCTCTTGCTCCCTCCCAAAATCCTGGAGAGCACATTTTGCCAGGCTTGACCTTTGTTTAATTCAGTAGGATAAACACAGAGTTGTTTCTCCAACACAGAAAAAATACCAATGTGACATAACAATACTTAGAAGGGTTTTGACAGTAAAGCAGAAAACCCACGTGGTTTATTTTGAAGGGTGAAGAAGCTGTGCTGTGTTTACAGAAATTCTACAAATAACTTGAAAATCCTTGACAGCTAAATCCTAAAGAAACATCTGGGGTGTTAATTCTGGAATAAAGGTGCACAGAGTATATAAAAAGATGTTGAACTCAGAGGTTTTGTTTATAGAGAGCTTGGCAACACAAAGCCCCATGAAAGTGTGCAACGTGTTTTTAAAAAGCAAGTTTAAAACACACAGGGATGTCACCCCAGATTTCTCACAAATAAATAAAATCAAGGGAAAACAGAAAAAAAAAAAAAAAGGAAAAAAAAAGAGAGGGAGGATGGGAGGGGAAAGAGAAGTAACATTTTCCCATGCAGGTATTCTGGAGAGAACAGCAGACTCGACCCAACAGACAGTTTGCAGAAAGCCAGGCTTAAAAGAGAAGTAAAATAAGGAACTCTGCAGTAAAAAAAACCCCAAAAATGCAGAAGTTCTTCCACTAAATAAATGTTGAGTGCTAAAATTTATCAGCCTGATTCTAGGAACTCAGTGATATCACCACAGGCTACAAAAATAACCCCCCAAGGGGTCACATGGAGTGATGTAATGTGAACGTGGAATAAACTCTTGCTTTTTTTAAACTGAAAACTTTATATTCAGCCAAACTCTAGGAAAAAACACAAAGCAGCACAAAGGGCAGTGACCCAGCTCAGGGGAGTTCAGCTGTGCCCTCCTGGTGTTCCATCAGTGTCCTGTGGCAGAACAGAGAAATCCCTGCATGGAAGTGATGGTAACACCTTTATTTCTGATTAAATGCATCATCACAAAGCCTCTGAATTCCTTCTGTCTCAGGAGGGAATGGATATGGACTGTCCAGCAACCCCACTCCGAGGTTCTGCCCTCAGCAAGGCACTTTTGGCTTCTCAAATACAAAGGAGTTTTGCTTTTCTGTCCTATGATGGAAATAAAGGCACCCAGGAAATCAGGATGCAGCACAGGGCAGTGATGGCATTTCAGTCTGGCCAGCCTGCAATCCCAGGACAATGCCCCAGGACAAGGTTTCCCAAAATCTGATGTATTTCAAAGAACTTTTATTAAAAATATAATCCTAAACCATTTCTAAGTGAGCCAGAAAGAAAATAAAACGACTTCCATTAGAATTCACTGGAAAAGATCAGAGTGCTGAGCTGTGACTGGTTAAAGGTAATTTAAAAAAATACAGCAACTTTCGAGATTTCCATTAGAATACCCTGGAAAAGACCAGACTGCTGAGCTGGTTAGAGATAATTAATAGCTGGATGCAGTGTGTTAATCACTGATGGCAGCAAAGAGCATCATTCCATAGCCCTGCTGCATGAGATCATTGGCCAAGTGGGTATTTCTAACCACATGAGAGAAATATTGCTCCTTCCAGCATGGAATATGGCCAGAAAGGGGGGGAAAAAAAGTTTTAGAATGTCCTTTATGAAAAAAAAAACAAATAATAAAGTGGCTCTGCTATGAGCTGAACGGGACTTGCAGGGTCCATCTTTTAGAACTGGTCTTGAATTTAAATCCAAACCCAGAATTTAAATTAAGTCCAGCAACTGATTCTGCATTTTCCCCCCACCATGACAGCAGTGAGGAACTGCAACAGCCTCTTTTGGCTGAGGAACCTGTCACAGCTCCTGCTTGTTGAAGTTACTCTCATTATCCAGTTCCATTAATTTCAGGTTTCTTTTCTAGACTACCTGAATATTCAAGTGTGATGCCTTATGCCACTTAATTCTCTTCACAGAGCTTTGTGTTAATAAGGAAATAATGTGGTTTTAAGATAGAATGCACAATAAAAATATACACAACAATATCGTGGCAAAATTTTAGATGATAATGAGCAACAACTACAAAGGCTTTGGATTTAAAGCAGTGAAGGGCTCAAACTGTGGCTCTACCAGAAACTACTTAGCCAAGTCACCCAAGGGAGTAATAGAAATTAGCAGATCTTAAATGTTTTACTGGCTCTGAGATTAAGTTAAAAGCAATAAAGAGATTTCCAAGAAAGGCAAAATGACTTAGTTAGTGACAGTGGGAACCAGTTGGGAAAAAGTGTGAAGTAGCAAGGAATAAAACCAGGGAATATCTATTGCATTGTACACCTGGAGCTTCCAAAGCACCCAATCAGAACTGTGAGATCATACTAAAATAAAATTAGATAATCCTGTTTAGTCCTGTTTGTGGTTCTCCCTCTGTGCCTGGAAGATGAGGGGATATCTCAGATTATGAGCACCACTCCCAGTTCGAATTCAAGAGCTCTTTCAGTGCCCCACATTTCACTCTGGGTTGTTGTGTTCTGTCCCAGCCTTGCAGTGTACAAGGAGGAAATCAGCATTTCACAGGGGTCCTGTCCTGTCCTGTCCTGTCCTGACAGCCCCAGAGGAGCTGGAACTTCTCAAATCCTCACAAGACCAGTGCCCATCCTCACATGACCCAAGGAAGTCACAGGACTGGGTGACACTGAAAGGCTGAGGTGGAACCTCCGGCTCTGCTGTGAGATCTCCACGTGTCCCTGCATTTTGGGCTTTGTGTGACGGGCTCTGGAAGGGCCACTCAGGGCAGATCCCACACCTCTGGTGGCTGGGTTTTCTTTCTTCTTCTTTTTCTTTAAGTCTCTCCTGATGGAGCTGGTTTACTTTGCATAAATACACAAAACTCAGAGCAAAATCCTGGAACTTCTTTGTTCCCCGCAATTGGCCTAAACTATGAGATAGTTGGGAATGAAGGGACACCTCATCTAAGCCAGAGACTTTGCATTAGGACTCTGAGACCTTCCCTGACAAAAGCTTAATCAAAATAAATTGGTTTCCATGCAAAACTTTCAACTTTCCATGCAAAGCTGGGTGTGAATCTCGTTTTCCAATGAAAAAGCATTTTGTCAAAAAGATCCCTGATGAGTTCTTTTTCTGAATGAATACTTTTTCAGTAATCACTCTGTAGGCCAAGGAAACACTTGACAATCTTGAGCTTCATCAGTGTCATCCAACAGATGCAATTTTATGTAAGTAATTAACTTGACAAACACACAGAAGCATTCTCCACTGGCTTGCACTTATTTTCAGGCACCTGCAATTTATTGATGAGTGGTCTTTGCATATGAATAGATTTTGATCTGTGCATGACTAATTTCTACTTCTGAAAGAGATTTAGCATCTTTTGCTTCCTGCTAGAAAGCAATTACAATTTCTGTGGACAATTCAGCATGGAACACTACCCTTAGATTGGAAGCTGAGTTTCATTCTCAACTTGTTTGCTTGCTTTTGATAATTGCCCAATAAATTCCACTGAAGCAGAATCTTTAGGGCCCATCAAGTGATAATTTATGGGACTCTGAGCACTGAAATTAGAGGAACACAAGAGAATTTGAATGTTTTATATTATCTTTGTGCTCACTTCAAACCAGATACATGGAGAGGCTTTTTGCAGTTGAATGCTCACAATTTCTGCTCCACTGCAAGAAGAGATGTGACCACAAAATGGCCCTGCCAGGTTTTGTACAGGGAGATCAACTTAAAGCAACAGTTATCATAAAGGTCAACCTAGAAAGCAGCTCTAATGTATAGAATACATTATATATATATATTCCCTAATACTCCATGGATTTCTGCTGGAGATGACTCCAGTGAGTTTTATTGACTTCTAGATGGAACAAGATGAAAGCAGAGCTGCCTCCACACAGGGAGGCTTTGCTGGGAGTGTTGAAACACCCTCCATGTGTAACTCCAGGGCAGCATCTGGAGAGGTTTGATGCTGGTGATGTAGGAACAGCTCAGGAATTACTGCTTAGTTCAGCCTCTGGGCACAGATACTGGCCCTAAGATTTGGGCAATACATTTTTCTTGGATGCTCTCTGGTCACCATTTGCACAAAAGTGACTGGAGACAAGACAAGCACCATAAATTCCCAGTTTTTCAATAATTCTCCCTCCTGGCTTGAGCATTCTGTGTCTTATTCCTAGAGCAGAGAAGAGGAAGCACCACACCTCTGCTAAGATGGCCAATGAATTTTCATCTCCCCTCTGGCCTTTTTAAAATCCAGCACTGTAAATAGGGGTGTACAAGCTACTAATATTGAATTCAGAGTTCCACAACCATGTTCAGAAGAGCTGTGAAATGCTGCATTTTGCTGGCTGAATAAGAAAAAGAATTTCAGTTCACTGGTGGTTGGAGACACTTCAGCAATGAGATCATATCTTTTTATAATCTCAGTATTTAGTGTGTAATTGAAACCAGGAGAATAAAAAACTGCATTTTGATGACAGAATGTCCCTGCTGAGTGAGCATGCACTCACATTTGGAGGTGCAGGATGCAGAAAGGTGGGATTTGGAGCAGTTTACCACAATCAAAGGGGCACAGAGCAATACATTAAGGGACATTTTAAATATAAATTGATAGTTGATAATATAAAGGTGTGGAAAATAGGAAGAGAGGCAAACACTGGGTAAGAAGTATTATATTAGTGGGAAGGATTCATTTCACACAAAGGATTCATTCCAACTGTATCAAAGAATGATGGTCCTGCTGATTCCATGGTTCATCTTTGTCCATAAATAAACACTTTAGTCAGTAATCACTTCATTTCCAGCGATCCTGATCAGATATCAGTGTTTGTTCTGTGCCATGGCATCTATTTAGTCTCAACAAAAGTGGTTTAACAGCCACATCTGAATCTGGACAATTCTATAAACAACATTGCACAAGGTTCTGATTAAGACCTAAATGTGTAAAACTATGTGTACCAGTAGTTCTTCATTAGCCTGCACTCAAGAATTCGAGTAATTCTTTGGTGAAGTAATAAATTTCCCACAAGTCCTTGTTAGCACATCAATTTTGAACTGGAGTGGCATCTGCTCATCCACAGTTTCATCAGCTCCTGAACCAATATTAATTGGTGGAATTCTCCTGGCAGAGCTGAGGCTGTCACTGCATTCCTTCAGCTCTGTGTTTGTAGAACTGGGTCAAAGAAGGAACCAGGAAAAGGTAAGCAAAGCATTCTTCTGGAATTTCCAGGATTTGAGGAAAGGACTGCGGGATTTTGGCAAGGGGTGAAGGAATCCAAATGCAAAACCTGTGAGAGAAAGTAGATTCCCCGAGGTGCTGGAAACCAGTGGGAGGCACTGGCTGGCGAGATGGGAGAGTGATGAAGCCCAGGAAGCTGGCAGGGAGGCTGAGGTGGGAGCTGGGGGGAATTCAGGCAGCTTTGGGGTTGTTTTTAACAGCTCCACACCAAGCTGGGTCTGACAGCTTCCTCCTGGCAAGTGGGCATGGCTTTACCCAGCAGGGCAGGACACTGAACTCCACTTGGCAATTGAGGGCAGCCTATCTGCACAGGTAGCTGTTACCAGCCTGGCTCTGGCAGCCAGGGGAAAAACATTCCCTTCAGATTGCAGCCGCTTTCCCCAGCAGATGCTCAAGTGACTCCTACACCCCTTGGCTGCAGCTTCTGCTGTGCAGGAGACAGGAGCAGCCTTGTGGAAATAACACAGGACACTTCTAATGGGATCTCAGCCCTGGGGATTACAGTGTCCTTAGAGAAAGGTTTGTGTGGATAGAACAGAGAAACCATTTTCCTTCATTCACACACAAAAACCTGCACCCATCTGGTTCTAGACTGATTTGAATTCCTCTGAGAGAACTGAATCCTGTGAAAACCTATTCAATTAATAATAAAGTAGCATGTAATGAATTTGATCATTTCTAGTAGCCCTTCAGACACTGGTTCCTTCAGTTGAATTAGGAGAAAGGAATAATTACCAAATCTATTGCGTGGGGTTTTTTTTAATCTCAGTACATAGGAACTCCTGTAATGCAATCTGGTAGTATTTTCTCAGGAATAAAATTGCTGCAAGAATCCCCTCTTCCACATGCCCATACACTCCCATAGTGTCACCCAGCCCTCAGTGCAGGATGGAAACTTTGATGGAAGGAATTAATTTGGGCAGAGGAAGAGCTGAAATAGCCAGTGAGACTGCACATCCCCCAGTGTGTGAATTAACTGCAGGGACTGGGCAAACTCTCCTGTTCTGGCTGCTCAACATAGGCCTCAGTATCAGCTTAGTTCTGAGCACTATTTATTTATTTATTCTGTGAGCTGAATGCCTTCAAAAGGGACACAAAACTGTCCCAAGGGTCTCTTGCCTACCTTGTGTTTCCACACAAAGAACTAGAGCTGTCTCCAGTCCATGTGTCAAGTTAACTGTAGTATTTAAACACTTTTCACAACTAACACAGCCCCAATTTATCATGCATTAAATGACTTTCATATATTTTTGTACTCACCAGTATATTATATACTTTGTACTCCTCAGTATATTATATACTGTAAGTAAAAGTAAATCCATGTCCATGTTTTGAAACAACAAAAGAAGATTTAGAAATGCACATCCAACTTTAATATATAATCTGAAGGGCAGAGTTCCTTCTGCACCTTGAAAACTTCACCTTTGATTAAACAACGATTGCAATCTTCCCTCAGATAAAATATATATGTCTGTGTGTGTATATATTTATGTGTGTAATTTCAAAATCAAAGCCTTGCACTTCTTCTGGATGTCATCTGCTGGCACTGGGAGCTGATCCCAGCACCCCAGAATGCAGCCTGGCAGGAATTCATCTGCTGCTTATGAAGGGCTCTCTAATTGCCCTGGGTTTTTTCCCTTTTGAACTGGCTCACTAAGCTGTAATTTCTCCTGCTATCTGCCCAAAGGTAAATGAAGTATCTGGTACACCCAAGGAATCCCTCATCTGCTGCAGGTGACTTCAGATTGGGAGTTGCCTGCACCAAGCAGGAATGATTTAGCCAGGTTTCAATAATACCCCCGGGCAGGAGGGATCACTCCTGTTTCCATTTCTGCCCTGGTTCTGAGCTCTGAGGAGAAGAACAGCCAGGCCTTTGTGGATCCTCCTCCTCTGAGCTCCAGCACAGCATTGAAACTGGGAGAGATTCTGATCATTGAGCAAGTATTGACTTGATTTAACAAGGCAAGGAGAGCTTCAGAGAGCAGCTGCAGTCGCTGCTGCTGCTGAGCAATTCAGCACCTTCAGCCTGACCCATTTTTTGTTCCCCCTTTTCCAAAATCAGGGTTATTCTTTGCTTTTGGCACTTGGCACTTGGGCAAAGGCATTCCCATGAATCCTCCACTGCCTCAATTGGAAAAGATCTGCTGTTCATAAGGAGCTGGTCAAGGCCAAGGCCATGGAGAAGTGGGGAGGAGGCTGCAGGATTAAATGCAGATCAGCATGGAGTGACAGTGGGTCTGGGGCAACCAAAAATAGGGCTTGGACTGAAATATGAAAACACCAACTCCTCTCCTTTTCCTCACTTTGAGAAACTTCTCCCTGCTGGCATCCTGGTATCGAGCCCCTTCTTTCATTGTGACCTCTGCCTTGTTCCAGGAAAATAATCAATCCCAAGCACCTGGAGTTTGGTTTTAGAATGCACAGGAAGGACAGGACTTGTAACCAAGTCTGAGATAACCTTTACCCAGACAGCAGCACTGCTTTCTCTGCCTCAACAGTCAAGCTTCTGTACCCAGAACTCTGTCCTTTCAGTGATGCTTAAAACTACAAAGTTCATTTCAAATCCACTACAGATTTCCTAACAAAAAGAAAGGTGAAGTATTTTCCTCTCTGGAAGTTCTGGGAGGATACTCAAGTTTTAACCAGCTGGTTTAGGTATTGGTGAACTGGGGGAAAAACAGATTACAAATTCAAGTGAAACCAGTGAAACTATTCCCATGAATGTGCTAAGAAGTGAAAGTGAGAAAAAATCAGCCAGTCTGTGGGGTGACTGTGTGTGTGTGGTGCTTCCATCAGCACTGGAGACAGTGGGTGGAGAGGTTGGAGGGGGTGTGGAAACGTTTTACAAGAGCAAAAACAACCTACAGGTGCAGCTAAAAATACTCTGCTTCAGATTCAGTCAACGAGTTAAAAACGCCAGTGAAGTCCCAGAGTGTGAACCTGCCAGCATTCATTAAAAATGTTTATTCTTTTTTTCCTTTAATACAGTTCCTTCAGTAATTATTTCAGTAATTACATACTGTGAGAGTTGAAGAGCTGGGGCTTGGCTCCTATAGAGTGGTTCAGCTTTTAGAGTTTTATTTTTTTTTCTCCTCCACCTCTGTGTACACAGATTTATTTGTATGCAAACAATATTTGTGCAGGTGCCTACCTGGAGTTTGGGGCACGCAAAGGCAGGGCTTGCCAAAACTCTGCATTTTTTGTTTTCCTTTTATTAAGCAAACAATCATTTCACATACCAGAGTGTTTGGGCACCAAAAAGTACAAAAGTCCACATTCTTTATGGAACTATTATACCTTCTTCCACCTAAGAGGGCAAGACAGAATAGAATAAAACCTCGTGACAGAATTCTGGATTCTTTCTCTGCAGCCTCCAAAGAGAAGGGAACAAGAAACCCTTTTCCAAAGAAAAAGGTTTCCCTCTTGATCCCCTGATACACTTCCTGCTACCAGGGTAACAAAATATTTGAGGCAGGGAGAAAGAGGGATGATTCCTGGCTGGAAATAATCAGAGGAGGGGACAAGCCTGGGGCTCTCTCTCAGACATGAGGTTCTTTAAGCAGGGACTCCTGGACACCTTGTGGGATCAAAATGAGCAAGTCTTCAACCTGAGAGTCCAAGTGAATCTGCTGGTGTTCAACTGATTATTGCAAAAGTTAATGCCATCCTGAGTATCAAAATGAACAGGTATTTAATGAAACTTCCAGGGCACTCTGATTAAAAATGAAATAAGCCCAAACACATTTTTTATGAGAGAACTGTGTAACTACAACAGGGTTTTGTGCAAGGATCAGTGAGTGCAGTGGCAGAGGGAATTTTGGAGGGAATGCTGCTCCATCCTTGGACTTTTCTGGCAACTCTGCTCCTCTTTGGGGCTTTCTCCCCAGACAGAGGAAGGAGCACAGAGCACCCCAGCATGCAGCACAGACCTGAGGAATGTGCAAAAAAATGGGAAAAATGTCACATTTTGGCTACAGAAATGAAGGAGGCAGTGACCACATCAACTACAAGAGAGCCCAGACTCAGCAGGAGCTGAGGGAGTGCAGGGTAGGGAGCCTACATTCATTAACTACAGTCATTAACTACAGTCATCCAACTTACAATGCTTAAATTACCCATCCCAACCTTTTTGCTTCACATTTTGAGGAAGTTTGGGATACCTGTCAGTGAAGGGAAATGCAGCCTTGGAGCTGAGAGGGGAAAATACAGCAATATAACACTTGGGGAGAAAAACTTAATGGACTTCCATTTTGTTATTCTTTCTCCCCCAGCCTGATTAATGGGAGTTGATGAAGGATTTGGATTGAGAATATAACTTGACATCAGATTTAACTTGTAAAGTCCTCTGTCAAAACAGAGGATAAATTGTGTTACATTGTCCAACACAAGCAGGTATCTCTGCCAAGAAAAAGGACACTGGGCAAAGGGGTTCTGATGGCTGTTGTTTGGCACAGGTCTGTGTTTGTAAAAAACCTCCATTTCCAGTCATTTGGGTGGGGAGTTTTTATGGAACAAGCTTGATTAGGTTGCTTTCCTAAGGAGAGGAAGCTTATGTAATGGCTCAGTCTCTCTCTTGCTCCAAATTTCATACATATTTGACACATGAGTCAAGGCCTCAAGAAGAATTAATTTTCTGAAGTTTCTTGGAAGTCAGCAGCTGAAGACAGAAACAGGAGCCGTGTTCATTCCTCAGCTGAAGGAAAGAAAGAACTCAGGCACCAAATATTGCTGTTTCTGCAGCAGGCTGGTCAGTGCCCATGTACCTGAGGCTGAATTAGCCCCAGCACGGGAGGGGTTTGCCCTCTGAAATGAGAACCACAGTTAAGATTTCCTTATTTATCACAGCAGAGGTGCTTCAGGGATGAGACCACATAAATCTGTGGTGGAACTGCTTCAGTCTTGCTGTTTGTGAAGCAATGGGTTGGGTTTTTTTTCCCTTGAAATGTGCTCTGACATTCAGAACACATTAAGCTCAGTCTCCTTGTTCTTAGAAAAACCATGGAATACTCAACAAACTGTACCAAAGATGAGGCACAAAGTAATTAAAATACTGGGGAATATCCACAACATTCTGCTGCTTGGCTATTTCACTCTGGAATGAATGGGCAGGGGTGGGGAAGCACCTCTGATCCACCTCTCTCAGCTCACTTGGATTTCCCCAGGCTGCCAGAGAATGAGAACGGGAGTGGAGCTGCTCTAGTGCAATCTGTTGACTCTGATTTTGCTGAGGAATAATAGCAATGCAGTGATCTAACTGCAGGAAGCTGTCCAAAATCATAAAATACCTCCCTTTTTTTCCCCTCATATCTGTGTCATTCCCTTTTCCATTTGTTGTTCACAGCCTGAATTCCTCAGATAATTTTGCTGCAGACTTGAGTTTTACTGCAGATATGGAAAACTGCTTGGAAGTTTTGCTGCTTGGTTGTTCTGGCTGCTTTCCAGACTCAGTAATACTCAAGATGCAACACATCCAACGTGCTCCAGCAATAATTCTATAAAATATAGCAAAAAATAAAGGATTCCTTACAAAATTAGCTGCTACCTTAATTAATGACTTCAGGAAGCAGTAAAAGGAAGTCTGAGCCAGGTCTTTGCAGGGCTAATTCTAATTCTCCTGGAGAGGTGAGGCCAGCCTAAAATACATCAACACAGGGCTAATCTTGAGGTCAGTAAACATTGCAGATTTTCAGTTAATAGTGGAGTTTTTCTGTCCAATAACCAGAGGATTTTGGTAGCTCTCACTGCACCCTGGGCACGCCTTGAAGCTGTTCCTTGCACCTGCTGCTAGAAAATGAATGTGGAGACAACCTGAGTTGTATCAGGCAACTGTTTTAACAAAAACTGGGCTGATTTCTGTGAAACAGAGCCAAGAGGAAAAGTCCTGGGTAAGGAATGGAGCTGCAGGAAGGACAGAAGACAGCCAGGCAGGTTTGGAAGCTGCCTGGGAAGGTGACACACATCATACACTGCACATCCCAGTGCTGGACATAACCATGGCCAGGGGATGCACAGGGTGGGGTTTGGGGGGTCTGTAGGGCCAGGGGTTGGACTGGGTGATCCTGTGGGTCCCTCCTGGGATATTCTTAATATTCTATATTCAGATATTCTGTGATCCCATTAAAAAACCCCTGTGCAGTTTCAAACACCCACCTAATGGTGGAGATCACCCCCAGCTTCCTTCCTGAAACAGCTGCTGCTCTTAAGGTGAAGAACCAAAGCAAATCCCAAAAATTGCACAGCAGGGCAAGGTTCTGGGTCCCAGGGCTCCATCCCCTGCAAGAGCCTGTGCTGCAGAGCAGGCTTTGCAATCCCTGAGCAGCTGGGGATGCTCCAGGCTGAGCTCTCGGTGTGCAGAGCAGAACCAGATGATCCTAAAGGTCTTTTCCAACCCAGTTCATCCCGTGATTCCCAGCACCCACAGAACCCTACCGAGAGCCAGGATTAAACTGTGGCATACTTGGAAAATCCAGGTCTTTACACACGTTAATCTCAGCCATCATTTGGAAAGTCCTGCCCCACTGCAAGGAGCTCCCGGTGCAGATGGACTCCCGGAGCCCCAGGACTGTGTGGATATAATTCATTGTTATGCAAACACACAGCTGCTTTTAAAGCTCGCTTCCACACTCCTGGCGGCTTTCGTTTTCAAAGCATCCAAAAATGAGGCAGCAATAAAGCCTCCTGCAAAGAGGCTTCGATTAAATCTAGAAAGGGTTTTTGCAGACAAGTCAAAGGCAAGCAGCCTGGAAGCCTGAAAGTCTGGAACTGTGCTGCTCCAGGAAAGGGCAGTCACACTTCAAAATGCAACTTCGTACCTGGTAAACATTAATCCCTGTATCTATCTAATATTTAAATAGAAAACGACAGTCTCAAAGATTATTAGATTATGATTTTTGCTCAGAAAATGTGGAAATTTCCGCCCAAGCCTTCATACAAAATTCATAAACCTCCCCTTAGAAATAGCACCGGGGCTTTTCCATCTGATTGCAGACTAATTAATTTAACCTTTGGAAGCAGATTGGGTAAGCATTTAATCCTGACCCTTCAGCCTGGACTCACAGATCCATTTTTAACCTTCCAGACAATTAAAAGTGCTGCTAAAAGCTGTGAAAAGCCCGTTCCCCCCACCCAACCCCTGAGAGGGGTCCGAGGACTCACCAGAACCGCGTCCCCATCCGAGAGCTTCGGATCCAAGGGAAATCCAAAAGGGACCTGCTGGGCCAGGTGTACCTGGGGTTAGGAGTTCTTGGGGACAGCTGGGACACCGGGGATGGCTCTGCTTCCCAAAAAGCTCCGGCACATTCCTTGTGCGAGCACAAATCCCTGGAGCCACAGCCCGGGCCCCGCAGGGTCACATGGGTGACAGCGCTAAAAAAAAGGGCAAACACAGAGGCTTAATTTAAACCGCCCCAAAATGTTGGTGTTTCCCCCACCCCACCCCGGTGAGCCCCTTCCAGCTTTTCCTACAGCTTTCCTGGAATTTTAATATCCCGCTCTCCCCGGGGTTTGTGCTTTTTGGTTCTTTTATTTTTAGCCTCAGCATTCTGCAGAGCCTGCTTGACGCCAGCAAATGTAACTGGATGCCGAGTCCCTGCGAGCCAGGAATTGCAGCCGGGATCAGCACAAACCCTGGCACTGGGCAAAACCTGGGAGCCTGAATCCTGAATTGATCTCCTGCCTTGGGAAAGCAGGCAGGGGACTTCATCAGAATGGAGAGAAGAGCTGGGAAGGGTGAGGGGTTAAGGCAAATAAAAATCCAAGGTGCAAAGAGGCAACAGGTCTGTGTGAGCTGGGTTCCAAAAGCAGGAGTTTACAGAAAAGGAGCTATTTCACTGCAGTAGCCTAGAAACAAGCCAGGCATGCACAGAGCACAGGCTGCCTTTAAAAAGGGCTGCTCCAGCAAGGTTGATTTGGGTGGATAAATAAGAATAGGGCAGCAGGTCACTGGGGACAGCACCTCCAGGGCACATCTCCCAGGTTATGGTGGCTCATTTCAGACTCACAGAACTGCAGCCCCCAGGCCTCTTCCAGATCAATCAGGGCCACATCTCCTGCCCAGCTGTCAGGTTTTTACCTTTCCCTCCCACACTGGAATAAATCTGGCTGAATCACCTTACCTGAACTTACTTTTTAGTTTTCTGTTCTGTAGCAGAGAACCAAGTGAGGGATTGCCAATTTACCTGGTTGAGAAATGGTTCATCCTGACTATTCCAGGATCTGTAGCCACGGCAATGTGTCTACAACAGAGTGGGAATGCTCCAAGGAAGAAAAACACAAGTGTATGCATGTAGGAAAGGGATTTGTTGAGAATTTTTAAGGCTCACGTATTATGCATCTGTATGCAAACTTTGAGATAAGAAATGCTGACTTAGAAATGCCATGGAATAGGACAGGCATTGATGAGAGAGAAATGGAACTACAAACAAGCTTCAAAGGATGGTCTTGCAAGTAAGACTGGATACTGCTCTTTGGAGAAATAAAACTATGAAAGGTTCATTGTAGTAGGACCCACAAGGAGTAATTTTAGATGATTGGCTTTAAGGCATTTACAGCATTGTGTGGCAAAAGCTGATAGGCCAAAAAACACTTACAATGTATTGTAATTAGGAAATAATTTGGCTTCTGATTGTGATGGCGTGAATTGTAACACCTGTACTGTCTCACCCTTCACATGAAACTGAAAAACGGAATAAAAGTTTTTAAAACGCCTCTCAGTTGCCCCATCTCTGGGAAGAAAAAGGGATAATCCAACATATGGAGGCATTTTACCTCCCAAAGGTGACAGGATGAGGCAGCAGCAGAGCCTGGGTTGGAGTGGGGTGTTCAGCCTGCCCATCCCGAGTGCAGCTCACTGCTCCTGCTGCAGCCTCCAGGGAATAAAGGTCCAAAAGCTGGGAATGCTCCTCTCCTGCCTTTTGCTGTGTGCCTGTGCTCTGGCAGGGCTTGGTGTTTGTTGCCAGGAAAGAGGAGAAATCCAGGAAAACAGAAAGCACTGGGCTTGCCCAGTGTGGAACAGGGGGCAGCACCAAGCTCCATGTGGGGAGGCAGCAATGCTGGGCTGCCAGGAGAGTTTTCCTGGATATCCAGTGACATTGACATTGCCTGAAAATGAACTTCTCACAAGTCAGCTTCTGTGCCCTTTCATAAGTAACAAATGCAGAGGGAAACAAGTTGAAAGCAGAGATCTTAACAGAGCAACTGTGACCTGTCCATTCTCTCCACTGCATAAAATTTACAGGTTTGGGTTTTTTTATTTCTGGCCTATTTAAAACTGGTTTGGGCAAATTAAGTAACCTGAGCATGTTTCCTTGGCAAAGTTATGGCATTATTTGCTATTTGCTCACCTACCTGGGAGCAGTTCTGCCAGCTGTCCCTGCTGTCACCTCACACAGAGGAGGAGGAGGTGTTCTGCCTTCACTGACTGGAAAAACACACCTCATGCACCCTCCTGTGTCCTCATCCTCTGGCTTCTCAGATACTCTTTGGATCACATTTCCTCTTGGTTCTTCTTGGTTCTGCCCATTCCTGATGAACCCTTCATTATTCTTTGCCCAAATTAGCAAAACTCCTAAAAGGAACCACAAGAAAAGTGACATTTCTTACCCCCAATGCTGCATATCAGAGTTCAGGAGCTGCTGTTGCCACTGTGATGCTGCAGTGTCTCATCTCATCAAACACAACTGAAGTGAAAAACTTGCCAGTCTTTCATGCTGATGCAAATTTTCCATAGAATTGTTCTTCTCATCCAGATTTTTCCTGAAGTGACCCCAAGCCTCACTTTCTCTTCCTGCTGCTGGCTGGCAGCCTGAGACACCTCCTTGAAAGTGCTTCAGATTCAGGCTCAATGATGAGTCAAAATTTGGCAATTTGCCCATGTCCCATTGCCTTGCTCTTTTTTTTTTTCTTAAGTGGTAGAAGAGTGATGGTGATTTGTTAAGGGAATTTCTGATCTACGCTTTAATTTTTCTGGTTTCTGACATTCTGGATGCACAGACTGTGCCAGGGAGTGTGAGCTGACTCAGCAGCTGGCAGAGAGCTCTGGAATATTACAACTGTCTCAGAAATCTCTTGGCTTGGTCCACAGGGCCTGGAGAAGGGGATCAAGGCAGAAAAGGAGAGAAAAGGGGGTGCTGATGATGGAACACAGAGTCACCACTTCTATCAGAATTCATTCATCCACTTTTTGCATTTCTCTCAGCAAGAAATACAGACCAGAGAGTCCCTGAGTGCAGGACACACAAGAAGCTTTAAGCTGCTGCCATGTAAATATTTGTACAGCAGACAGTGAGTCCTGTGCATCAGGATAAACAGAAATTCTGCTCTGTTCTCCAACACAAGGGTATTTTATCCAAACCCTAATCTATGGGGCTGCCACCAAAAAACAGCTGATTTACAGCCAATCTCTACAAAGAGATTGTTTCCTACCTGCCCTGACATGTCCCTGCAGGCACCTTGCTCTTTGCTCTGTTGATTTATTATTTCTTTCTTTAAAAAAACTTTCTTTATTAAAACCGTTAATCTGGGAATTTGTGCTGGACAGAAGGCAGGGTTTAAACCCCATTGCTCTGAGATAATTGTGGAAAGCATGGATAATTCAAGTTCAAATCCAAAGGTTTTTACTCGGTCCTGTAACTTTAGAGAGAGCAATTTTAATGATGTTTTTCAGCAGGGATGAGAGTATCCACACTGTCTGATTTGAGGTATCTGCATTTGGGGTCTCTCAGGAGAGACGTGGACTCTCATTTTTGATTTAAGTTACTTTATGGAAGATCTTGTCTCTCTTTTTTGTTGAGCACAGAGTGTGCCAGGATGAGCAGAGCCAAACCATTTTAATTCCTTCAACATGAGGATTTCACTGCAGACTGGGGAGGCTGTGATCTCCTCTCTCTTGTTTCACTGGGAGAAAAAAATTGCTCCTCTGTCAAATGTTGACCAGATCCAGCTCTCTGAGCTGCTTTGCTCAATCCGTGGTTTTCATTGACACGTTTTTTTACATGCAGCTCCAGCTCTCAGCTGACAATGTGCCTGTCACTTGTGCCATCAGCCAAAATGCTTAAATATCTACTTTCCTAAGCTTCCTTAAGCAGGGCAAGAAGTGTACCCCTCATTTTTTATGTATCATGGTCTGGACATGTCCATAAAGTGAACATTCATTAATAATGTGCACTTTGTGCTACCGTGACTTAATTTTTTGTGTGCAGGGAAATTACCTGAATTGGTTCACTGGTGAAAAAGCATTTTTTTATACAAAGAATGTTTTCAAGGAGCTCAGGTTCCTACCAACACCACTCTGTTACTGACTTGGATTTGCTTCTTGGGTGTTGTTCCAGTGTTTTCACTTGGTTTCTTTCTGTTTTGGGGTCTGATTTCTGGTTGTTTATGCAGCTCAGAGGAAGGCCAGTGCTTGCAGAAGTGCAGGTACCAGCCTGGATGTCTGCAGCAAACCAGAATACTGCCTGCAGTTAAGAATGTCACAACTAAAATAAGCAAATAAATTCATTTTAGATACTTTATTACAGTGCTTAAAGAAGTATTGCTATTAATAGATAGGATAATAATATCCTATATATTCTATATAATAATAAACTATTATTTAGATAGTTTATTACAGTGCTTAAAGAAGTATTTATTTTTTCAGAATCAAAGCAGGCCACCCTAGCTGGTCCCTTTTTACATCTCTTACCTTCTGATTGACTTAACTGCAAACCCTATTGATTAAAATATGTCCTATGCCCTCATTCTTGTAGCTGAACACTCAACAAAATTAGGAGTAAAATACCCAAATCGTGGGTTTCTTACAGCAATTGCTGTACCTGTTCACTTGGATATTTGAGGATGATGCAATAGTTAACATTTTGTTTGCCTTTCTCACACAGGCTCCCACGCCCTTGAAGCCTCCATGTAACATAAATTGCTTTATAGAGGAGACACTGGAGAGCAGGAGCCAAGTCTGAGCAGGGGAGTGAACTCCCCTATGACCATTACATCACTGAGGAGTATCACCAGCCCCTCTCTTTTTCAGAGGGAAGCAATCACAGCATCTTGCTAAATAGAAAATGGAAATTTTTTTTGTACATCTGGGACAGGGCTGAGCCTGAAAACGATGCAGAAGTAATATCATTTTGGAGAAAAAGTACTCTTTAGGTTTTTTTTCTTACCTCATAAAATGGATGACCGGAATAATTCTGACGTTTCTGATAGTTTGGGGTGAGCTGGGGTGTCAGGAGTTCAGGAGTGCAGCGGGAAGTATTGAACTGTTGGATTTACAAACTGCCCTGAGAGCAATTCAGCAGCTCAGGAGAGGCAAAACCAAGAGAGGATCCCAGAATCCTCTCAGTCAGTAATTACACCTGGTTTAAAATCAGGATTTGTGGGCAAGAAATCTGGCCTTTGTTCTCTCTGCCATCCCATGCTCATGGATGAATCCTCTGTGTTGCCCTAATTTATCAGATAATAGAGAACTGGATGTTACCCTGGCAAAGAGGGCATCCCAAGTGCATGGGGCAGCAGCACAGACACAGATCACTGGGATTCTGAGACATTTCAGAGTGGCCCAGCTGTTCCTTCATGCCTCAGACACGGGAAAGGCAACTCTGCATCGTATTTGCCTTCCTGCTTCAGGTCAAGAGCCAGCAGGAGAACAAAGGCACTCCTTGGGGCTGATAAGGAGCCGGTGCTTTGTGGCTGAAACTGGATCCTCGGTGTTGGGAGCTGGTTTGATGTGGCACGGTGGGAGGTGCCCGGGCTCCATCTCCTGTTATCAGCTGGCAGAAATCGAGTGCTCGATTCCCCTGCTGCTGGAGCTGGCTCCAACCTCCACAGAGGGCTCCAAAAGCTGAGGAGATTTGCTTTGTGCATGACTTTGAAACTCTAATCAAAACTAAAATAGCAGCTAAGTTTCAGATCTAAGAATTTAACCTATTTAACCAATTTAACCACTTTTTACCACTTAGTAAGAACTTCATTTTTTGGAGTCAGCTATTCCAGCCGTGCAGTCACCTCAGACCCTCACAGTCAGAGCCAGCCCTGACACCTCAGGGGTGCATCTTGCACAGATCCAGAGCCAGAGAATTCCACACAAAGCCACAGAGTTTTTTAGTGTGGCTCTAGGGGGATCATGTGTCTTGCTCAGTACTTTCCTCAAAGACAGGTGGGAAGTGAAGCCACTTGTGGGTCGGGAAGGTTGTACAGCACTGTAAGAGCAATACACAGGTGAGAATAGGAACTTTTTGCAGTGTTTGAGTTCAAATGTGCAACAGGCACTGAATTTTTTTCACTCATTCCTTGCTGTTTGTAATATAGAAAACAGAAGATCCGGAAAAGAATGAAAGAAATACTAATTAAAATGAGATTTCCCCAAGCTCAAAGAACAGAGTAGAAAACCAATTTATGGTCCAAAAAGCCTCTGGTCATTCTGAATGTTTAGATTCCTCCAAGCTAATGCCAGACTGTTATTCCTAACAGTGACAGCAACTGTAAAACCTCTTTTCTGCTCTAGTGGGGACACTTTGGGTCTCTGTGCAGTACTTCAGCCACCTCCAAGGACTTGGGAGGCTCCTCACATGGGAGGAGGGTACCCAGGAGTGTGTGCTCACCTGGGACAGTCATTTTCTGGTAAGAAAAGAGCTGAGTTTCCATCAGGGGTTAAACAAGTCCCAGTTCCACATCTCCAAAGACAGAGCTGGGTTCAGGCAGTTTGGAACCCCAAGAAAAGGCAAAGCAAACCAGTGTCCCCAGTGTCGCTGTCAGAGTCACACCTCAAATGGGAAATTGTTGTACGCAGGTAAAACCTTATAAAAGAAACTCCTTATAAAATCAGGCCTTGCTCAGCTGCATTAACAGCTAGCCTGTTGAATTACCATAAGAAATAAATTCTAGGAATGAAAATCAGTTTGCATAACAGCCTATTCTTATGAGAGAAACAAGTTGCACCTGTAAAAAATAGTCTATCCCATGAGAATTCACACACACACACAAACAGCTTCTAAACAATGAACTGTTTAGTTCAATTATTCAATTAGTAGATTGTCAGCAAATTAGATTTAACACAGTGCCTTCTAATATTCCAATAGAAAGGTAACTATGCAATAAAGATTCAGCTTTTTCTACATGAAGAAACAGGAGTCCTGTCTATTTATATTGTGGCAGGAAACGTCCTTTGCAGAGCTGCCAGCCCTCCAAAGGCACCTGAGCCTGTGGGGACACAGGGCTTGCTCAGAGCCACCAGCCCTGACTCACTTATTGCCTAAACCTATTTCACACCGGGCCTAAATTCCAAATGACACCTACCCCTAAGGATTTTCTATAAAGGGAGCTTGCAGATATGGCAAGGTGCTGATCTGCTTTGCATGTTTTCCTGCTCTCCAGCCAGGCTGTCTGACAGGCCACAGGCAGCTGCTGACTCAGGCCCAGCCTCTGGGGCACTCTTGAGGGAGTTTTGTGCCTTCCGTGTCCAGAAGAGATGCAGGGTCATTCCTTGGTGAAGCACTGAGGGTAACTACCACACCAGAGTGAAGCTTTCACCTTTGTGCAGTATTAAATCAGAAAAGTCCCTCAGTGAGAGGTGCTCCTGCATCTCTCCACGTTTCATATCCTGGATACTTTATGGTGTATGCAGAGAGCAAATACCAGCAACAGCTGAAGTTTACCTTGCAGAGGGACATGCTCACAGCCAGAGCCAACGTGACCTTCACAAAGTCACTGAGTTTTGCAGGCTCAGCCCGTGGGATTCGGGGTCATTCCTGGTTTTCCCATGCCCCTCCCTCACAGGCCTGCAGATACAGAGAGGGGAGAGCTCCTGCTCCACCTTGAGGAAGGAAATATTTGGTTTCTAGGGGCAGGATCTGGTCTGTGCAGAGCGGGAGGGTTGGCCCTGGGAAATTGTGACATCCAACCCCCAAGGCTATGTGTCACCCCAGCAGTGACCCCAATAAAGCTGCTGGAGCAACTTCAACCAGTCCTGCTGGACCCAGAGTCACCGAGAGCTGCTTCCCCTCAGCCCAAGCAGACTTTTGAAAACACACCTGAAAGTTGATTAGAAATGGCAAAGTTTCAGATTTGAGCTCAAACAGGGCACCAGGAAGGGTAAATCCTGCCAGTGCCAACTTCCCAAGTGTTCTCACAGGGAGCATCCAGAGTGCCAAGGGCCTCGCTTGATGCTCCAGAGGGTTTGGTTGTCAGAGCTCCTGAACAAAACACTGACACTCTGGCATTAATCCAAGATTTCTGGCTTGTTTCCAGATTACAGACTGGCCTGGGGAGAGTTAACAATAATTCCTCTGCTGCCCTGCAGGGAATTCTCCCGCAAAATATCTGCAGGCAGTTAGAAACAAATACCTGCAGAGGTAGAGGAGCGTGGGGGCATCTGAGAAGCAGCAGCAGATTTCTCTGCTGGCTGTGTCTGAAGCCAATAATGGCTGTGGCAGGGTGGGATGGTGGGGTTCAGGGCTTCAGGATCTGAAGTCACTCTTTCAGTCCCTCTGTCAGCGGCTCCCTCTCTACTTCGTTCAAATCCTGCATCACAAAGGCTCGTTAATGCTTAAGCAAACAAAAG
Organism: Trochalopteron elliotii; assembly: GCA_024734555.1. Lineage (NCBI taxonomy): Eukaryota > Metazoa > Chordata > Aves > Passeriformes > Leiothrichidae > Trochalopteron > Trochalopteron elliotii. Next base: position 99,016 of record JANPWX010000267.1, read on the forward strand.
CAAAGCAATCCCGGTCCCAGTGCTGAGTTCACTGGTGCTAAGGGAGTGCTGGAGCTGGCATGTCATGGCTCTAGACTAAAAAAATTCCAACTGCAAGGACATAAAGAACATGTGGGAGCTCCTGCAGCCAAGTGCTTGCAAGCCATAAAGCACAATCTGCATCTGGGCTCGGGAGGATGTGAGGTGCTGCAGTTCATTAGTGAGCACAGCTGCACATGGAATGGGGACTCCACGTTTTGGGATGGTTTTGGAGCCTGTGGGGCTGAGCCAGTGTGGTGGCACAAGTGGCTGTGCTGTTTGGGGGACACAGATGCTGTTCAAAGGCAGTTGTGCACTTTGAGCTGTCGAGTCCACGACCCAAAGGATGTGTTTTTGTCATGACCCATGGGTTGAAGCCTGGGAAACAGCATAAACATTTACACCTCTCACCAAAACCTCTGCCACTAAAGAAGTAAAAAAAAAGCTCCAAAAGTCACTATGCCAAATCCAGCTGTATTTCACATTTTGCTTCCCAGCCACAGGGAGCCAAAGCTGACCCTGCAGTGAGCTCCCAACAATGAAACCAAATTAATACCTGCTCAAACCAAAAGTACCAGCAGCAAGCAGTTAATGTCCAATTCTAAACCGGAGTTTCATTTCTTGGAAGTCATGTGGGAGCTGTCCCCTGCACAGAAAGTTACAGAAGGCCTGGATGTGATGTAATTGCTCTGGCACTGACAACCTGCTGTGACCCAGCTCTGCTGGGATCAGTTCATCCACTAGAGCTGAGGGGCTGAGTTCATCTTTAGGATTGCCCAGATTAGGGCATAGAATTGGAAAGAATTCCTCAAAACTCAGGCTCAGGCCTCTTCCTATCCCAGAAAAAATGCCCCTTATCAGTCAGGTGAGGACGTACCACCTCAAATACGTTGTTTTTTGAATCCTGAAACCTTGGTGGGCAAGGCTGAAGGATGATTTAAGATTACTTGTATGAACAAGGCCACCTCCATTTTCACTCTCTCAGCTGGTAAAAATTTGGTTGCTCATGAATATATGACCCAATTGAAAATACAAAACTTTGATTATTTTCCTTTTGAGGCTGTTTTCTTTAATATTCAGATGAAATATGTTCACTCAGCTGGTGAAGTGTAAAACAGAAGAGCCAAGTTGTAGTGACTTGACTTTGCCTTGCACAAGTAGAGGTGAGTATTTGAAAACAAAATTTAAAATTATTTTTGTAATGGGAGCCTGACTTACACTCTGAATGGAATAATCCTAATGCCTAAATCTCCAAGTTTTATCAACTTACATTTTCTGGCGTTTGCTGTGTTCCAATGGGTCACAGCAGGATCATATTTAGAATGATAATAAACTCAAAAAGGCAGCAATCGTGAGCATTTGGTATTGATGGAATGGAGAAATGATAACTGCTGCTTTCAATGTAACAATCTGAGCTGCTGCAACTTTTCCAGACAGGACAGAATCACAGAATATTCTGAGTTTTCCATCAGAAAATGTTGATTCAGTGGAAACTTACTGGACTATTTTTGGTGGATCCTTGATCTTAGCAACTCTCTCTATGCTGATGTGAAATGAATCCTGTTTCATTGATGCTGTGGATGGCTCCTTCTTGCTCATTTTCTCCAGCAGCTCAGAAAAACCCTGGGTTCACCTTTGACTTACTTTTAACAGGGGTTTTAAGTACTGGAGCTCTTTCTTCACTCCAAAGAAGCTCCCAGATCTGAGCACAGGGTTGTCAGTGCTCCATCCCAGCTCAGTGTGGGTTTTTTCCCTGCATTCCCTCTCAGCTGACATGACCAAGGGTGTATAAATTGGATTATTGCCATTTACATCACCAGAGTCTTCCTCCTGTGCATCCTGGGAATCTCAGGATTCCTGTGCATCCTTCTGTTTCCAGGACAGCCTCTCCCTGTGTTTCCACTGCTCTCAGAAAGAAATTCTCAGAAAGAAACTCCTGATCACACTGTCTTGGGAATCTGAGCACAGTCATGTCACTCCTATCTCCAGACTTTGCTCCTTTCTACATCTGTTTAATACTGTAGCCAAAAATCCCCTCCTTAGGGGATTTTCTGCTTTTTAACCTTTCTGGGGATGTCTGAGGCTCTCCCTGGCCCTGCTGCAAGTGCTGGCTGCTTTTGTCTCTCCCTAATTCCCCTGTATGGGACAGCAGAGCTGCTGTGCAGCTTTCCTGGGCCTCATTAACTCCTGCTCAAGTCTCATATTTCAGATGCCAGTTACAGGCTTTGGTCATAATCTTCAAAGTGGTTAATGGATCAAGCCTTAGCTACATTAAAGGCTGAATTTTGATCTGTGAACCATCATGACAGCTGCATTTCCTTGGGGCAATGGAGATTACAAACCCCAGGAGGAAGTGTGTGAAAGGGAGGAACGAGGTGATCTTAACTGAGAGAGAAGCAAGGGATGGGAAAAATTATTCAGAAGATATTGTACAGATCCAGACATTTCAAACCTGAACCACTCCAAACAGTGATTTCCCCCTGCATCCGAGCAAATAAACCTCAGCACCATCCTTGAAACAAACCCTCAGTACATTTTTCAGCCACAAATTTGGCTTTAAACACAAAGTTCTCAAGCAGTCAAGTGCTAGGACATCTTTTCTCCCTTCTCCTCAGACATGTGGCTGCATTCACAGCATGCCCCAGTGGTAAGAGATCGTCTGGAAGCAGAACCAACAACAAAAATCAATGCAAAAGATTCAAAAAGAAACAATCAAATACAGATGAGGAGCCTCTTCTTCAAGAAGGACTTTCTGTGAAGCTGCTGCTGAATACAGTGCACCGTTTACTTCTGAAGATAAACCAGAGTTTTTCATCCCCATTCTGGGCTAAATGAGTGTATTTCAGGCTCGGTGTTTATCCAAACACAAAGGCCCCACTGGTTAATCTCCCACGGAGGTTTCCACCAGCCCAGTGAAACTGGTATAAACACTTTGTAAAGGCTCTTCGTTTAGTTTATGTCAGCCCGGGATGTGTTTATGGCAACCCAAAATAAGCTATTCTTACTCTCGACTACAAATGTCAGCCAACATCTTGCACCGATTTTGGCTGCACTGATTTAAAATAGAAGCTCAGTGTAAAGGAGTGTGTGTGTGTGTGTGTGTGTGTGTGTGTGTGTGTGTGTGTGTGTGTGTGCCCGAGCCTTAGCTGGGAGCTGCGGTGGAAGCTCAGCCTGGCACAGGGCACGTTCTCCCTCTCGTGGCGGACTCGAGGATCCCCAGCCTCAAAAACTGATTAATTCCTCTTTCCCGAGCCATCCCCGACAGCAGGGACAGGAATCCGGCTGTTGTTTCTGTGTTGGAACATTTAGAAAGGCAGCTTTATAAAGAGAGAATTGCAAAATACTCCAAGTCGTTCATTTGACAAACTGAATTTATAATAATTTTGGAATAAAGTAGCTACGACATTACCAGTAAGCATTGCTGGTAAAGTCACTGTATAATTGATAATGTACTGGCTGCTGGTATAGAATCAGAGAAATCCCAGACTGCTTTGGGTTGGGAGAGACCCTAAAGCCCATCCAGTGCCACCCCTGCCATGGGCAGGGACACCTTCCACTGTCCCAGGCTGCTCCAAGCCCCAGTGTCCAGCCTGGCCTTGGGCACTGCCAGGGATCCAGGGGCAGCCACAGCTTCTCTGGGCACCCTGTGCCAGGGCCTGCCCACCCTCCCAGGGAGGAATTCCTTCTTAACATCTGATCTAAACTCTTTATTAGTGGGAAGCCATTCCCCCATGTCACTCCATCCCTTGTAAACATCTCTCTCCATCTTTCCTCTAGCTCCCTTCAGGCACTGGAAGGCCACAATATTTTTTCCCTGTGTCCAGGAGCAGAGAAGTGCCCAGTGTCAGGCAAGGCCAGGTGACAGTGCAGAGCTAATCCCTGCTCAATCCCAGTGGTGCAAGGCAGGCACTGACTGGACAGATGAAAACTGGAGAAAACTATTACAGAGTTCATCTTCTTCACATCTCTTCATTCAACCCACTGACACAGACATTCTGGACATCCTGCTCACATGGTTTGCATTAAGGCATTATGAAATCCCAAATTCTAGTGCCAGATGGTTTTGGATTACTCTGCTTGTGTAAAGGGTTTAATTTGGGCGCACAGAAAATGTAAAATACTCTGGTAATAGCTTTAGCAGGACTACACAGCCTGCATTTGCTTTATTCATCAGCCCTGCTGGCTGCCTTCTGCACGTTATATTCCCAGCCATGATAAAACTTCAAAACATGAATTCAAATTTACTGACTTCCCAGAACAGGCTCTGCTCTGTAAAATGTTTAAAGGGGTTGACGTGAAAGGAAATATTCCCGAAGACCTCTCTGCTGAGAAACCACACAGTGAATAAAAATAGCTCTCTTTTTCCAAATACACAGCTCCTAGGAATGCCTGAGCCTGGTCCTGAGTGCAGAGAGGGAAAAGGGGGAATGGGGAAAGGTCAGGCATACAGCTGTTGCTCCTGCCAGGAGCTTTCTGCTTGCTTCACTGGATGAGCTGAATGAGCCTTTTAGCTGCTTTTAACAGGGATTACATTTTTCAGATGATCTTTTCTTGGTGGAACAGATGAGCACCAGGAGTATAAATATGGAGTTAACTTGAAATGGGATCTGTTGGAATTCACACATCCCGTTCTCCTGTGGTAGGAACAGGGTGAGAAGGGCCCTTGCACTTTCTGGATTTCCTCCTGCATGGACCGCTGTCACATCTTGTACCACGGGGCTCTGTCTGGTCATTATTCAAATATAGAATTACTCCCCTGATCCAGTCACACTCCCAAGTGCAAAATTAGACCAGTGGCTTTCTAGGATATAATATTGAAAAGAAGCTGTATTAAGAGTTGTATTGTAAGAGAACTATCTGAAGTTACTCCTCAAACAAGACGGGATTTTAGTTTGTTTAAATTTATTTGAGATGGGGAAGCCAGTGAGTGGCTAAAGAAAGTCTCTATCTCAGTATCCTCTTTTGTTTTACAAATAAATTACTTGTTTTCAGAGACAACACAAAAATAAGGACATGACATATGGACAATGGCCTCGTTCTCAGAGAAATAACAGGAGCAAGGCTGATTTGTACAGAGGGATTACCCTGGCTCTGCCTAACACCTTTCATCAGTTTTCACTCGCCCTTTTTCCACAAGTTTTTTTTCCCCTGAGTTTCTGTGTAAAACCCAGAAAGAGAGATGTCAAACAGAAAAACAAACTAGGAGTTTTAGATTTGATTTTGACAAGTTTAGTATTGCCAAGGAGTCTGTGTTTCCACTTGTACTGCAACACAGAGACTGACTTGCAATTCATCTGATCAGTCTCCAAGTACTTTCCAATAATTACTTGGGAGCTGTTTTTCTATCAAGTTACTCTTTGAAAAGAAAGGGGAACAAAGCAAAACTTGGGGGTTTTGCAGGCTGTGAGATGCCCACAGCAGAGTGGACAATTAGAGGTGTACAGAGGACTCCTGACTGTGAACACAGATCTCTGCTGCCCAGCCCAGGTGAGCAGCTGCAGTCGCTGCTGCTACCAGCTCAGTGTGCTCAGAGCTTGCAGGGAGCTGGAGAGGAGGAGGGACATGCCCAGGGCATGGGGCTGTAGCCAGGGTCACTCCCGGGGATGCCACGGGTGTGCCCAGGGCTTGGCACGGCTCCCCTCCACCTCCTGGGCTGGAGTGAGTCAAAGCCCTGGCTGGAATTTAGAATGAAGTGTCAGGACACTCGGATCTCACCGTGGGGACGCAGACAGACAGCTGAACATTGCCTGTAGCTGCAGGACACACATCTGAAGGGGTTTTAGGATGTGTACTGCCAGAAATGCACTGGAGCAGCCTCTGTTTCAAAGGAATGATCAGCACGGAGACACTGCTGTGAGAAGTCTGTTACATTCCCTAAAACCTCGTTGTGTAGTCTGTGCTGTATCAGTGTCCCATTTTTAAAACTGGAAGGGCAGAAATTCCCCTGTTTTCCTCAGTCCCATCACTACCACTGGCTCCCCTGTCCCTAGAGGCAGGCCAGAGACTAACAGACTACTATGGATTATTTACCCATGTTTTCCTCTGGAAGGCTCTGGGGTGGGTTGCTCAGGACTCTCCCAAAGTTTAATCATTTTCACACATTTTCTAAGATGAATGTGTCCCCCCACCTGGTGAGTCACACACTCAGTTAACATTTAGACAACCAAATAAAACTGATTCAGCGATTTCCAAGAATGACCCTTGGCTCAGAAGAAATTCCTGTGAGTTTTTTCCTGGTAACTCCAGGGCTCCTGTGCTTCAGGGTTAGCACCTGCTGACAGTTCTGGCCATTCCTGACTCCTGAGTGTCTCACACACAGAGTGTCTGGAAATGCAGCACATGCACATTGTCACCAGCTGGGAAAAGGTTCTGTGACCTGTGTGGCATCACACCTGAGATCTGTCACACAGACAAGGACAGAATTCAGTTACCCTGGACAAGCTTTGGTTCTCTGAGCCATGAAATTGTCCCTTCTCTTTCCTGTAGTCTCCTTGTGCATCTCCCAGCTTTTCCAGCAAGGTAAATGCTCCATCAGCAAGCAACCCTGATTGACTCCAAGGAGGCAGAGAAAAAGCAGCACTGAACTATTTCACTGAAGGCTGTTGTAATTCTGTCCACAAGGTCCCTAAATTGAGGTTGTAAAAACCAACTTAACCCTAGTATGTCCCAGTTTTGATCTGTGTTCCAATGTATTCTAATAACTGCATTTCCTGGATGAGTTTTGTCTAGGAATTCACAAGTTTCACCAACACTCTGCAGTTGTAGCAGTGCCCAGGTATGAGGAAGAATTAACAATTTTATTCACCAGCACTAATGGACTGGCCCAAAGCCCCTTTCCTGCCTTTGTAGCAGGAGGTTCCATTTCATTCAATGAAAATTTAATGGAATACTCTCAGACATTCCCTTTATACCTGTACAGGGGCAGAACTCCCCGTGGCCAGCAGCTGAGGAACAACTCAGATGAGCTGTTTGATTTCAGTTCTTCCTTCAGCTTGAAAACCTGCCCAGCCCCACTCTGTGCTGCCAACAGGCCCAGTGACCCCAGCAGAGCCACACCAGCAGGTTCCAGGCACCCCACAACACATTCCCTGCAGTTCAGGTCTCTGCCTCCAACCCAACACCCCGAGTTTTCATTACTCAGGGGAGTTCCCTGCCCACAAACCTGCTCATCAGGTTGGCTAATGAATGTGTTTGTTTCTGAATGCTGCAGTGTCAACGTTACTCACTACATGAACCCTGGGAACAATAGAGGGAGCAGCCAACACCCAAGGTCATTCCCAACTCCAAACACGAAAATACATTCTTGAGGTACTTTCCATTTGTTATGGCTTCTATCGCTTTTCCCAGGTTGAAGCTGACTGAGAGCTGCTTCCAGGAAAATAATCACGGCCAGGGCAGATAATGTGTTTTATCTTGGTATACATTGAGGACAAAAATAAGTGATAATTTCTGAAAAACAACATCTTCCTTCTGTAAAGAAAAAAAAAAATCATTCTATTTATTCTTCAGTTTTCATGGACAGCTGATTTTTCTCCTAATTTCACACTCCTTTTCCCTATCTTTTGCTAGATACCAGCATTATGCCATTTTCAGGCTCCCATGGATAAAACATCCTTCTAGATTACTCCTTTCATTAGTGTGACTAACCTTGGAGACAGATATTTATGATATAATGATGACTAGACTTCCAGCTGCCTGAATCTTAAAGGAAGAATTTTTTAAAGAAGATTTAATATGAAGCATGCCTGTTAAAGCCGGTGATAATATGAATAATACGAGTCTCAGATGAGTTATTGCATATTTAACTACTGTATTATCAAAATAGCATGGCAGGGAGGAAAAACAAGCCACACTTCTGAGCAATGGAGCTTTATACTCCATTTTATTTAATAACAAACGCTGGAACCAAATGCCATCCTTCTCTTAGGTGACTCTATCTGCTTTTATAGTGTTTACATGAACTCCAAACCAGTCCTCTATCATATATGTTGTACCATCCACCAGGAATTAGGGATGTTTTGAAAGCCCAGTGGCTGCAGCTCTGAAGCCCATGCACACAATTTGATAAACTCTGCAAATACACCAAGCCCTGGTTATCTTCTTCTGGGGATGTGGCACCTGGGGACATGAGGCAGTGGTGGCCTTGCCAGTGCTGGGTTAATGGTTGGACTTCATGATCCTGAAGGTCTTTTCCAACCTAAATCATTCTATGATTCTTTGATTCCATACCCAAGGTGGTGTAAAATTGGTCAACCAATCATGAAGCACTGGGGAAAAGCACCTTGATTGACAGGGTGTCAGTTTGTATTCTAACTCTGTTTGTGTTTTTTCTACTACTGCATTTTATTTTCATTTTCTTAGTGAAGAACTGTTATTCCTATTCTCATATCTTTGCCTGAGAGCCCCTGTTTTCAAAGTTATAATAATTTGGGGGGAGGGTTTTTACATTTTCCACTCCAAGGGACCAACTGCATCTGCAGGGCCCCCAAAATCAAGTTGGAAGTGGGCAGAATCATTGAGTGCACCCACTGTGGATGCAGAGGCTGCTCTGGGTGAAGCCTTTTGCCATCAAACTTGTTTTCTGAACTCTGAGGGATATCCTCCTCCTCCTCCTCAATGGACTATGAGTGCAATTACAGCTGCTTTCTGTGATTGGATATTTCTGTATAAATAATTAAAGCAGCAGCATGATCACCTGGATCATGCATAAATGGGGGATGCTTTGGAGTAGGGTTTTGTGTAGCCATTTATTTTAAAATAAAGCTTGCCTTTTTGAAAAAAAAAGGTGACAGAGTATTGTAATAACTTAGCTGAGACTCCATTATCTTCATGCAGGAAAAGCCAATTCTTTATTATCACAACTCATTTTATACAGTTTTTGCAGACCTCATGTGCAGCTTTAACTGGTTAATAGCTTTCTTGCCAATTCCTCTATTGGTTAGTAAAAGGTATTCTACTTGTCCATCAAATTTCTCTGGTCTTGGATTGTTTACATATTTTCTTTACTGATTCTCATGGGACAAATGCCTTGTTATTGCAGGTGCATTTGTTTTTGAACCCAGGAATAGGTGGTTTTGCTAATGAGTTTTCATATCAAGATTGTTTTTGCATGGGAACTTGCAGATTACTTAGAAAAAGTGACAGAAGGCTAACTTTGGCAATTTAGCAGAGCAGGCCTGATTTTATGAGGCCTTTCTTTTATAATTCTTTTACCTGTCACGACAGCAGAGCACTGGCAAATGTATCTTGAAAGGTTGAATGGAACCCCCTTCTGCATTCAAATCAGAGTTTATGTGAAAGTGTTAAGTGTATGTGCCAGAGAGAGCTATTCCTAGATCCCCTAAGAACGCACCACAAGATTTTTACAAGTAATCAATTCAAAAAGCTGGAAAACAGAAGAAATTTATTTATTTATACAGAGAAGATCACACCTCTTATGAATTATGAACTATGCATTTATATAGCAGGCCATATGTGCTCATGAATAAATCCTTTTCTGAGACTCAAGACTTTGGTAGCTGTTCACGAAGTTAAACTTTACACATGTTAATGAAGAGAAGCCTGGGGAATGAAGATAGTTCCTTCCTAAGTAAAAGTCTTGCTTAAACCAGTGAAACCCCAAGACCTCAGTATGGTTTTGCAATGTCCACTTGTATTTCTGGGACTGAAATCCTTAAAACAACTCGAGAACATCCCAAGAGAGGAAGAGCAGGACCCAGCTGTGTGCACTGAGGAGAGAAAGCTGCTTCATGTGTTTAGGATGTTGTCACCAAGAGCATTTAGGCTGAGGATTCTTTGTATTTAGCTGAATCAAACAACTAGCATTGAAAATTGTAATTGTTTTGTATTGTAATAACAATCAGCGTTGTAAATTTAGCATTGAAAAATTATATGATGGTACTATTATGAGGAGAAAATTTAATTTATATGGAGTTGACATGAAAAGAGTCAAAGTGAGAGCAACTTATAGGAGTTTTCACCTGTAAATTTTTACCTTTACAATTCCAAACACAGTATGTTTGCACTGCTGGGGAACCCGGCAGTATCTGGGGTTTTTTAACCTTTAAAACTGCCTCAGCTGCATTATTGCTGCAACTTTGTGCCTATAACATAATTAAAGCCACTCTATTAACAGCATATCTCACACACACACCTTTGTCACAACTGTGAATTGTGATATGTCTGTTCCTATGCTTTTCTACCTCCAAACCAGCACCTTTTTATGACTTTTTACTCATCCTCAGCTTGTAGTTTCTCATGCAATTAAAGTGAGCCACACCTATTTTTAGCATGTACAAATATTCTAGGAACTACAGAACTGTTTGTCATCTGTGTTAGTAGAGCCCAATTGCTTTCATTTGTTGCTTGGTGGAAATCACCATGGAATTCAGTTATCTTTTTGTTGTTAGCAATGCTTACATTTCTTAGATAATTTCTCCTCTCCTGTGAGTTATTCCCACTGCTCCTTCCTGACAGGCATATCCCTAACATGGCTTTCCACAGCTTTAGGTGAACATCTCTTTTTAAAGAGTATTTCTCATCATTATTTTCGTGCTTCTATGTATTATTTAATGCTGCTGAAAGGATGCTGTCAGGTTTATATCCACATTTCAGTCTGAGGTGGGATAACCTCACTTAGCTCACTCTCCTATATCCTCTGCACTATTTTGGGTCAAACACCTCACTGGAAAAAACAATAAAGCAGATAAATCATTGCAATTTTAACACAGATTTTTTCCCATTAGATATCTATCTTTCTTCAGAGAATTTATGTCTGAAAGGAATGTGGCTATAAAATTTTCCATTAAATTATCATGCTGCTAAATCTTTCTTGGCAAAGGTTGTGGTAAGGTGCAACAACTCAACTGCTTGCTTGACAGCTTATTCCAGGAATAATGTAGAGGGGGAAAAAAAGTTCTGCTCATTACTTCAGTAATGAGATGTTGGGGAGGGGCAAGGTTTTAATCCCTTTTGCTTTGGCAGCCTGCAAACAGGACACCAGATGGGAGATATTTAATAAATAAACACTGCAAAGGTTCTGAGCCACCTATAGCCAAGCCCTGACTCAGCCTCCTCTTACTGAAATCACTTGGAGCCTGGTCAAGTACAGATAAAGAGCTCATTTCAGTGTTGGATCCCAGCTGAGGATTGCTGCATCCAAACTAGGTTAGGAACCTGCTGCTGAGAGCCATAGCAGTGTGAGAGGACAAGGCAGCTTTGCCTTGAGCTCTCTTCAGTCAAGTCAGCCTAGACCAGTCCATTTCCTCTGCTTCCAGCTCTGGAAAGCTTGGTAAAGCTGTTCCAGCACCGGGATGTCTCTGCTCTGCCACTGCCCTCTTGACATACTACTTTTTTCCTAGGAATCTCTTTCCTTCCCAGAGTTAACTGGAACAGTCATGAGGGGATGGCCCCTTAACAAGGTAAAGCCTTTGGTGTCCAGGTACAATTGCTCAATGTCAAACGTACACTGACACAAGATGGGCTCATTATGAATCTCCAAAATCCATTTGATCCAGCCCAGTACGGCTATCCAGCTAAAAGAAGGTTTAGTTGTGGGATCTGATCCTCCTCTGGAGACCCAGCTCAGGAGATGCCCTGTCAGAGTAGACAGAATGGCACAAGCATTCAACTGGTGTCATCAACATCATGGAATGCCTAGGCTCATCGAGTACAATCATGTTAAATTAATAAGTGAGATTTTTTACTGTGTTTGCAATAAACACTGCATAGAAGTTTTTGGTCACTGATTCCTCATATGTAAAACTCAGATTTTGGAATCACTGGTGTAAGTGGCTGGGAGCAGTGTGAGAAGCATTTGAAGCAAGGGAGGAGCCCGGGCTGCAGATTGACTGAGGCAGATGCCTGAGGCCAGGCAGCTGATAACAGAGCCAGGGAGCCGCTGCACTCTGGGGACAATCCAGGCACCTCCTGACCGGGGCTCCACATTGTCCTGGATAACCCCGGGACACTGCTCAGAAATAGAAGCAGCAGAATGACCAAATCTGCCCCTTTAGTCGAATCTCCCATTTTAGAGGGACACCAGAACTCCATCAACACTGTGCACATAAACATCTCTGCTGTTCCCACGGCACAGTGCCTCTGGCACTGCAGGTTTTGGAGGTTTTCCTAAAATAGTAAGGGTGTGTGTGGTGTCAGAGCCATCCTTTGCAGTGCCAGGCACACCATCAAATGCTCCCGTGATTTTTAACACTGTAGCCAGCTTAACAGCCATAGCATTGGGCTCAGTGCTGAACTGCCCCTGTGACCAAAGGAAATGACACCTGGAAGGTGGGCACAGTGTAAGAGCCCCTCAAGCAGCCGGAACCCAGCAGGTTATTCCACAGGTTGGTTTGAAAATAACAGCACAAGGAGGTTTGCCTGTTCTTGCCATGTCACAGAGTATGCTTTAGAGGATACTTTATTGAGACACTTTCTCGGCGTGCCTCAGCCTGTGCCACATTGGTTATGTCGGTGTGGCCTCATGGTGACTTCATGTGCACTTTTACCTTCCCGTTCTCATGGGACGTTCTCATTCCTGCTGCTCCAGGAGCCCTGCAAGAGCCCCCCTCGTACCATGGAAGCTGTGGCTCTTTATTCCACAGGACTTCCTGAATAACTGATTTCAATCTCTTTAGAAAAATAGAGGGATGATTGTGTAGCTGCAGTTCTTAGTTAGCAAAGGAAGTTCTTTTTGCACAATTCTAAATATGGATATCTGTGCAACAGTCATGAGCTAACTCATCACTCTCGTATTGCTATATACACTAAATAAGTAATTATTGGAAATCTCATCACCTAATTACAACAAATCAAAATGGACTAAGCATCTGGAATCAGTATGATTGCTTCTCCTCAACCAGACTAATTTTGCCCTAGAAGACTGTATATAGCTAATTTAGCATAGACACACTCTCAAGGAAGAGAATGACAATCAGCCAGCAACCAGAATGGTTCTCTACCCACAGCTCCAACCACTCCAAGGAAAACAATGCAACAACAAGGGTTGCAAAATGTGATTTGTTGTTTTATTTGGTCTTAAAATGATTTGGCTCTTTGTCCAACACTTCTAAGAACTGTCTGTGTTAGGAAAGATAGATTGCTGAACCAACAGATTACCTTCAGCTGGGAAGGCACTGGAGCACCTCTGAGCACGGCTACTCACAAATTGCTCCTGAGCTTTGGGATTTTTGAGGCAGACACGATCTGACATAAAATTGCATTTTCCTTGTGTGCCAGAAATGCAAAGCCTTTGTACTTCCACCTTATTTTCTGCCTCCCCTGTTTTCTCTAGGGAGTACTGAACCAGGAATAGATGCCATGCTCCTCACTTTTGTTCTCTAACTGCAAGACTATCCTTTGCCTAAGTATCAAAGAGAAAACTGCAAAATAAGAATTACAATTTTTATGAAGATACAACAAGCCAAATTAATTCTTGAAGCAAGTTCACAAACGAAATGCTGTTGAAAAAAACTCTCTTACTATCTGCTGGGGGAGAATTCCCTCCATTATAACGAAACATAGCTAAAAATATCCTGTCTTATAAGAACACTGGAGCTGAATGTGAGGCAGTACACTTAGAGAGGATGATGAATTGATGTGTCACCAGCAGTAACACTTCTTGAGTAGAGCATTTTCACTCACTGTTGCACCCTGGTTCCACTTCAACTAAGGGAGAGTCCAGGGGATTATTTGAAGTTCTTTTAGATAAAGAGTTTTGATCTGCTCAGGGCAATTTATCAGCTGTATCAGTCAGAAAAACTTTTTTATGACAGTAAGTCAACAGGTGCCACCAAGATTAAGCTCAGGGTTTTCTGGGCTCATGGACAGTCCCTGAAGTACAACCACCAAAACACAAGAAGTTAGAAAAGTTTTATTACAAGAGGTTTGTTGGTCTGAAATTCCTGAGTGCTATTACAAAGAGTTAGAGAGAAGCCAGGATTTATTACTTCACAAAAAGTAAAAATTTGATGAAAAAAAATGATGATATACGATTTTCTTTCTGCAGCCTTTGTGAGTGACATCGATCTGTTGGTTGTTTTTTTTCATGCATTAAAAAAAATTATTTATAAGCTCTGAGCACTTCCTTAGCTCCACACACTATTTTTCTTCCCTTTATCACCTGGAAACAGCAGTAATTGAAACTAAAAGCCGGACTACTTGTGAACAGGATTGTAATGTATCCAAGGCAACCAAAGGCCATGAAAATTATGCTGGACTGGGACTACGACATTAGAGATTTTAAAAGTAATTAATGGGAAAGAATGCTGTTACTGGGGAAAATATTATTCTGAGTTCAAAGCCCATTGGCAACGCTGATATTCTACTGAGAGGCTCATCCCGTTTTCACAACTCGGGATGGGTTCAGTTCTGTAGAAATTACAGCATGTTATAAACCACACCACACAGACATGCAAGCATAGCACTCAAAACACAAATAAACCCAAGTCCATCTTAAATGAGCTGCACTTAACAGGGAGGAAAAGACACGTTGTTACTCATAGTCTAATTTAAGAAACTTAACAGTGCTATAATATTAGATTTACAGCTTGAGGAAAGGTCAATCCAAAGTGTCTCCACGATCTGCCTGTCACATACTTCATTCCTGAGCCCGGGGGCTCCGTGGGGGTTTCTTGTACCTGGTGAGCAGGAAAGGAAAGGCATTTAAACAAAAGGAAGACAACTAATTGTGGGTAATGCTGGTGCGTTGTACTTGCTGCACTATCCACGCAGGAGTGCAGTTTAGGGCAATAACTGGCCACTAATTCATTTACAAACTTCCCAGGCAAAAAGGAGATTTATTTAATCCTCAGAGCGCTGAACTAAGCGGTGACATTACTTCTGAGCTTCGCGTACGCACAAAGGCTGAGAGCAAATTCTGTTCAGCAACTGAAAAAACTTTCCCCCTGCAGTGTCTGGGCTGTCGCGCGTGGAACCCCCGCCGGCCTGCTGAGCGCTGACGGAACCCCGGGAGCCCTCACAGCCCCGCGTCCTCCATTTCCTGCGCCGCGGCGGCGCCCGCGCCCTGCCAAGATGGCGGCGGCGCCTGAGGGCCGGCTGAGGGCGGGATGCTGCCCCTGCCCGACCCCCCGGGGCTGATACTACCCCAAGTACAAACTTCACAGCTACAGCGCAGCTGTCATCAAGCCGGCGGGCGCTGGGCAGGGCGGCGCAGGGAGCGGCACGGAGGTTAAGGGAGTCCCTGCTGGCGGAGGCTACCGGGAGACAGGGCGGCGGAAAGTCCCCGGCAGGTCTCGCTGGGGCGCGCGGGGTTTCCCCCCGGAGGCTTTGGGCCGCCCGGCTTGGCGCGGGAGTCTGCACAGGACGGAGGAGCGGGGCTGAGCGCGGCTCCTCGGTACAACATGGAGTCACCGGAGCGGACTAGGCCAGGCCGGGCCGGGCAGCGACAGGCAGGGAGTGAGGCGGGCAGGGGCTCTGACCCTCCCACCAGCCGCTCTGGCGTGTGCGGTACCGCGCCGCCGCTGCGCTGTACCCGGGCTGCGCTATGCGCGGCACGGGCAGAAGCGGGCGGTGACTCACGGGGAA
>JANPWX010000267.1:119543-138878 GCA_024734555.1 Trochalopteron elliotii
GGGGCCGGGGCAGCGCTGCACGTGGCCGCCTGGGCGTGGGGAGGGGGGGCCCGGCCGGCCCGCCCTCCCGTGAGCCAGCGAGTTTGGGGTAAAGAACGTCCTGTGAGTCTGGGGACTGCGGAGAACGGACTGGAATGAAATACTTCCTTCATTAAATTGTTATTTTTTTCTTTTTTATTTTCTTTCTTTTTTTTTTTTTTAATTTGATTTTGAGCGCCCGCTAAACTCCCGTCGGCGGGGCCGAGCGGGGCCGCGGCCCGCACACCACGTGGTTCTCCACGTGTGAGGCGCTGCCGGAGACGAGAGGGTCGAGGTGTCGCAACTGTTTGCTCCGACCACAGGCACGGATGGTGGCCTGCTCTAAATCCAAATGTGACCTATAAATGGATAGGAAAAACAGCCTGTGCCATCTGCAGATCGCGGGCTGTGGGGCGGCCTTTTATTTGAGTTCCCGTCGGGCGTAGTTCTCAAGTAACCGCTGTTAGTCATTTAAGAGCCAGCATTGTCACAACGGTTTATTAAACCTAATAGCGAGTTCTGATTTCCTGTGTGCGCTCAACGTGATCCCATTGCCACGTACCATTGGGGTTGCCTAGTCCGTGTTTCCTTTTTCAGTGCAGACTTGCCTAGAGAAACAGTCCTGCATCCGTCCTCAGAGTGAAGAGGTTAAATAAGTTCACTAGGGCTGTACATCAATCCTGAGAGTTACAGGTTTAACCTGCCATTTAGACTAACTTTGTTCATGTCTGGGCTGAATGTTATGTTTAAAACCTCACATGTTGTTCGTGGTGTTTTAAGTTTAAAATTTCGTACACATAGACATTAAAATTAAAGGCGAAGATGGTAAAATGTCCATGTTTGTTCAAGAGAGTTTATCCCTTTCCCCATTAACTAGTATGGATAGGCAGAAAGTGCTACTGAGTCACTCCTTGATGAACTTTTGTTCTCTTTCTTGTTTGTGTCAACAGAGATATCCAAGAATTACCTCTCTGAGTGGAGTCACGATGTCCTTTTGTCCTGCTTTCTGTCCCCTCTTGAGTCTTAGTTAATGTTCAGCAGTCCTGTGTCAGCTTGGGCTGTGAAATGTATTGAGGGATCCCAAATGGAGTGTAGGGATTGGCTTCTCACTTCAGCAGGTTTCCTCCAAGTTTCAAACTAGTTTATTTCAGAATTGGGGTGTTGTTACCTGCTGGTCAGAATACTTAATTTTGTATTTTTTTGCTAGCGAGAACAGAAGGAGACAGGAGCATCACTAACTCTGTTTCAGGCAGAGCTTTCAGGTTACAATGTGCAAATTAACTGCTAAGTGCTGAGTGACTTTGGTGACACTTGTGTGTCCTGTGTTCAAAAATTCTTATAACACGTGGCTTGGGTAATAAAAACTCCTCACAGATGGTATTTCTTGTAAAATGACTAATGCTTTGACTTCTCTTTTGAAACTAAATGCTAGATTATGATTAGCAGGCAGCTTTTGTGCCTCTCCAGTGCTTCAGAGGACAGCAGAGCTGTACTTCCTGTCACGTTGGGGTTTCATGACGCTCAGCTCTTGTCCAGTTCAGGTGTGGTGCTGTGGGCTGGTCCCAGCAGCTTGGGAAGGCCCTCCTGATTTCCCAACGTCTCTCTGATAGAGCTGCCTTGCTGAAGGGCTTTGCCTGTGCTGGCTCCAGCAGTGCCTTTTATCTGCCCTGTCCTTTGGTTGAAGGAGTGAAGTCCTGCTGATACTGCCTGCAAGTGCTGTTTGCAGATCAACAGAAGCGCTAGAGTGAAGAGAGTTGCTCCTGTTCTCTTGGATCCTAAGGAACTGTGGGTATCTACAAGAATCCTGAGTAATCTTAGAGGTGAAGTTCAGCTTCCTTTTTACTATGAGGAGCCCAGGTTCATTGTATTTTAGTTTGTTAAGGCAACCTTTTCTTTGGAGGGCATCTGGGCTAAAAGGCATAAAATGAGAAGTGTTACAGTGGAGCTTTGTGGCAGTTTTTTACATCATCAGGTTTAGTAGGGCTGCTAAAAGAGTTGAATATTGCTGAATCTAATGCGTGAAGGCTGGAGATTAATAGGATCTCTCCTGTTCTGAGAGTCTGGAGTATATTTTAATTGCAAAGCCACAGAAAGACAGTGTTTCCCTTCAGAGTATGAGGTAGGAATTGTCTTGTGTCAGAGGTGTCTCCTACAACTAGGAGTATCACCAGGAAACTCCCACTTTGAAGTTTGGTACTCAAGTTTCACTCAGAAACTTCAGATGTGACCTAGGAAAGTGCTGTGGTGGCCCAGGGATCTTTGTCATCAGTCCCTGCTGTTTAGGGACTGATGTATGGCCATCACACAGAACAAGGTCTAAAATAAATTCTTAAGAATGTTTCAGCTTCCAGCTGTAGTTAGAGAGGTCTTTAGGAGGAATTTAGGTAAATGACTGCCTACTCCCTTTTCTGGAGAGGTAAGGTTTAAGGTGAGAAACCACAGCTAGACTTGAGTTTCTGGACAAGTTTTGGGAGCTAATCCAGGAGGCAGAATTACCTTGCAGAATTTGTCCTGTCTCAGAAATGCTCATTGAGGCTGGAGTTGTAATTTGTTTTCCATTACTGCTTTTGCTGCCCTGGTGAGGTAAAAATCTGGTTCTGGTATGTAAGAAGGGAGGGGACGATGACACATGGACAGACAGGACAGGCTGCTTTGTGTAACACGTCTGAGCTGTGGAAAACAGTGATAGCTGTGACTGAAAACTTTCCAAGAAGACTTAGGTAGCTTTCTTGCAGCAGGCTTACTTAAGGTGGCCTTGATAGATAAAAGGAACTGCTGGAAACTTGCCTGTGATGATAAAATGGAGGGGTATTGACTAACAGAGAAGTGTTTGGACTTGGGTGGTTTTTACTGTGCTCATTTTTTTTTCTCTTGGAAGTAACTGAAAACTGTAATGGTGTCCAGAGTGCTTGGAGGCTCTCCATTTAAGGACTTGTCTTCTGAACCAGCCTTTTCTGGATGTTGCTCCTTGAAGGTGGCTGTTGGCTCTCTGAAAGCTGAATCCTTAGGGTTCACACTGCTGGGGAATTCTGTCCTGTGTTAGGCTTGTTGGGATGCAGGCAAGTAAAACCAGTGTCAGCTGCAGCCACCCTCTAGTTGGTGAACCTGTTTGCAGTTCCAGATCCTTTATAGAAGTTTTACATGGAAATACTGGTGAAGAGAAACTTCAGGCAAACTGGGTATGTTTAAGATTTCTGAGGATGGAGCAGCATGCTTTGTAATCACATTTGTATGGCAGCTGTAACCTTCCACTGCTCTTGAGCTTGGGGGGAAAAGGGGCCTCTGAAAGAGAGAGGTTTTTAAATGCATCTCAGTCTAGGATTCTTACACAGAGATTGGTGTTTGACTTTAGATTTCTGCTTCAGTTGATGTAATCTTTACTGATTTTCTGTATAGCAGAGGAAGAGAAACTTGAGGTTTTCCTTTTGAAGGGGCAGTTAAAAAGGAAAAAACTGAATCAGATGTAAAACTTCTCTTTGGGGCAGTGAGGAGTGAGCTTCTGTCCCTCATGCAGCTCCTGACCCAGACTGGCAGAAGGACAGACTAGCTGTAGGTTGGCATTAGTCTTGGTATAAAAGCTCCCCCACGGTGTATCTGGAGCAAGTCTGCCTTACCTGTCAGACATTTGTCTTTTACCATGTGTTACCCTGGCTGATTCTGTCAGGGCTTCCTGTGGGCACTGCCAGCAGGACTCAGTCCTGCCACCTCCTGCTGGAGTCTGGTGCTCATGGTTGGGAGTGAAGTCTCTTCAGATGTGCTGCAGTTCTCTTAGAGGTGGTGCTACTGTTCTGCTCTTTTTAATAGATTTTATGTTGCCATTTGATAATGCTTTAATGTGAGGACTGTTTAGAGAGTTGTAATGAAGTGAAGAATATACATATATATTTAAAATTCGGAGACCCCCATTTTGGCCCTCTTGCAAATCAAAAGCAGCATCCTCTCTGGTGCCTGAGCCCAGCTCCTGCAGTTGGCTGTGCCTGTGTTTTTCCTGTTCTGCAGTGTCAACACGGTTGCTATGAAAACAGGCATAAACAATGGCACAGTGAGTGCCAGCTGCTGCCAGCAGCACGGGCAGTGCTCAGCCCTGGGAGTCCTCAGAAGAAGCTGCAAATCTTGAACACTGAAATGGAGCAGAGAAGACTGAGTTATGTGTGAAATCAAGTGAATCTCTTAAGTGCTCCAACAACCAGTTGTTTTAACTTTGTTTAGATGTCTAAGGTCTTGAAGCTTTTCACTCCAGAGCTTCATTTTGAGGGCAAAAACCATCATCTGGTCCAGCTGGAAGTTAGATATGGGATTACAGAAATGACAGGCTAGAGTATGTACCTCTTGTATTTTAAATTCTCAGCCATTTACTGTGGTTGGAGCAACCACTTCTGTGCAGAAGGCCATCAGAGAGAGGAGCTGTTTTCAGGGAGGAGTGGATAAAAAACCACAGTAAATTTGTGAAGCACTGAGGTACTTTGGAAATAGCTAAATAACAGTTCATGTTAGATGCACACTCTTGTGTTTAAGAGCTAAATGTCAGGATGCTAATTCTGGTTCCTTCTGGAGGTCATGTTCTACTGCTCATGTAGTGGCTTTCTTCAAGACTCAACTTGTGGGATGTTCCTGTAATCTGGGCTGCTGGAGGTCTGGGAGGAGGGGAATCATTCTGTAATATGAATAAACTGCAGGGTTACAGGGGGATTACCTTGAAGGGGGGATCAGGTAAACTGTCAAACATGCCAGATAATGATGCTCCTGTTGGGTAAAGAATAACGAATTGAGAGAGAGTACATGAGGTATTTAAACTTCATCAAAACAAAGCTTGATGTGCATATTTTTAGACCAGTGTACTTTAAATGTGTCTTCAAGCACGCTTTAAAAAAGACTCAGTTTAAATGTGTAGCTTCCTTGTTCTTTTCTTTCTGGGTCTGGAAATGTTGTGTGAGTATTCTGCAGCTCAGGGGAGGTGTGGCAGTGTGAGCACAGTGTGGAACCTGCCCCATCCACTGTGGGCTGTGCAGGCTGGCTCTGCTCAGGCAGTGCTGACCTCCATTCCAGAGGGCAAAGCAGGGATCCTGCTGTCAGAACTGCCTGTCTGATGCTTCCAGAGCATTCTAAGGATGTTTTCCCCAGTTGGCAAGTGTCTGCTGTCTTAACATCTTCAAACATTTTCTTTCATGTATACCTGGAGTGGAATGTGCATCCTGAGCTGTAGGTTAATTACAAGTTGTAGTTTTGCTTTTCAGAGTTAAACAGCTGTTTAGGTCATAAAAGACCTAAAATCTTCAAATGTTAAGCTCAAGGGCTTTTGAATGCTTTAGGTTTAATACTGCCTATTCTTACACTTGGCTTCCAGTCAATAGAGGTAGTAGCTGCTAGGCAGGTCCTTCAAGAGAAAATGTAACAACTACCAGGAGGATACTACTTGTAGCGATTAAGTAACTGGCTTTTAAGTTTAACTCTCAGCAATAAGGAAGAAGGTGCTTTACTGAAAGGGATAATGACATTAAGGCTGCTACTACAATAGTTAAAGGGACTTCCTTCTCTTTTTTTCTTTCTGTGAACACTTTGTAAGTTCCTGAAGTAAAGGGTGGCTACAAAATAATTAGAGGAAAAGTTATATAGCACACTGTTCAAAGCTGTCTTACTCAAAGCAAAGTGGAGGCAAACTTTTATCCTCTGCAGTGGTTTCAGTAGTCATGATCAGATACTGTACAAGAAAGTATTGACTTGCTGGAAGTCCTGTGTGGTTTGCATTGCCTTTGCTGAGGGGGAGGGAAACCCTTAAATCTCTCATTTTACTGTAGCCTTTGGCTGAGGGAGCAGAAGGTGCTCAAAAATGCCTTTGTTGTTCAGACAGGTGATCTGCAGCCATGAGCAGCAACGAGTGCTTCAAGTGTGGCCGTACTGGGCACTGGGCCCGGGAGTGCCCCACTGGGATGGGCCGTGGCCGTGGCATGAGGAGCCGTGGCAGAGGTGAGTGCTGCCTGTGCTGCTCTGTGTGTCTGCACAGCAGATCTCCAGCTGGCTGCTCTGTGTACTGAGGGAAACAGCCTCTGGCAGACCCGAGTGAAGAGCTTGAGACTCAAACTGGTAATAAGAACCAGGGAAATTTATCTCTACCTAAGAGTTTGGCCAGGTGCTCTGAGAGTGAAGCGAACTTGTCAGTTCAGTTTGTGATTGATTCTTAAAAGTATTTTGAACTTAATACTTATGCCTGTTTTTTCTCTTCTACCCGTTTCAAGCAGGCTTCCAGTTCATGTCTTCATCTCTGCCGGATATCTGTTACCGCTGTGGTGAGTCTGGCCATCTTGCCAAGGACTGTGACCTTCAGGAGGATGGTAAGTATCACTAAATATTCCATCTCTTCAGTGCCACAGGCAGAGCTCTGTGGCTGAAGAGAAGGGTGCTGGGATTCCCTGGGAACAAGCCGTGCGTGCGCCCCGTTTACAGCATGCTGCCCCTCGGGCTACCAAGGTTTTATAGTCTTGTTTGGTATGTTTTTCTTATTGTGGAAGCCTGCTATAACTGCGGTAGAGGTGGCCACATTGCGAAGGACTGCAAGGAGCCCAAGAGGGAGAGGGAGCAGTGCTGCTACAACTGTGGCAAGCCCGGCCACCTGGCCCGTGACTGCGACCACGCAGACGAGCAGAAGTGCTATTCTTGTGGAGAGTTTGGGCACATTCAAAAAGACTGCACCAAAGTGAAATGCTATAGGTAAGGAGGCAGCTGCAACAGGCACCCAGTGTGCTGGATGCATTCTCTGTCACAGTTTGTTTGAACAGTTACCTGCTGTTGTTCAAAACTAAGGCTTAAACGCTTACTAGCGAGGTGGAGTACAGATTCCATGATGTATCTCCAGATGGCCACCCAGTGCCACCACACACCCAAGTGTTATATGAGCTGTACAGAAGGGCTCGTGTCCTTTTGCAGAAGGTGGCAGGAGGTACGTGGCTGTAGCACAGAGTTGGGTACCCTGTGTCTTCTGCCAGAGCTAACAGACCCCAGCTGTCCTGCCCAGCTGACTGGCACAGCCAGCCCCTGCAGGAACACACTGAAGATGCTTTGGTTATAGGAACAGTGAATAGAAGTGGGTGTTAAATTGGTTTGAAATGCCATCTTCAGAGTGCTGTGTGGTTTTTGAATGCAGGCATATACCAGAAACAGCACGTTCCTGAGAGCAGGATTCTTCACCCCCACCAACATTCCCTTCTGTGGAGGAAGGAGAGAGAACATGGTGTATTGGAGTTAAAACTAATTATTCTCAAAACAAGGCTAAACTGCAAGCGTAAGCACTGGGAACAGGCAAAACCCAGGACACAATTGGGAAAAATCCCTGCAAACACACAAAGCTGATGTAGAGTGATTCTGGCATGTACAGTGATGAATGTGAGTTGATCATTTGGGAGCAGTTCATGGCTCTGCTGAAGACAAACTTGCTTCATGTCAGAGAATTCTGGAACAGAAGCCTTGAATGCAGAACTAGCGTTGCATGAAACCGAGGTAGACAATGTCCTGGGCAGAGTAGGATTGCTGCTGTGAGTGTTGTGGCTGTTGTGACCCAAGCTTTGCTTTTGCAGGTGTGGTGAAACTGGCCATGTAGCCATCAACTGCAGCAAGACCAGTGAAGTCAACTGCTACCGCTGCGGCGAGTCAGGGCACCTTGCACGGGAATGCACAATTGAAGCTACAGCCTAATAATTTTCCTTTGTCGCCCCTCCTTTTTCTGATTGATGGTTGTATTATTTTTCTCTGAATCCTCTTCACTGGCCAAAGGTTGGCAGATAGAGGCTACTCCCAGGCCAGTGAGCTTTACTTGCCGTGTAAAAGGAGGAAAGGGGTGGAAAAATCAACTTTCTGCATTTAACTACAAAAATGTTTATGTTTAGTTTGGTAGAGGTGTTATGTATAATGCTTTGTTAAAGAACCCCCTTTCCGTGCCACTGGTGAATAGGGATTGATGAGTGGGAAGAGTTGAGTCAGACCAGCAAAAACCCTCTCTGGGTTACAGGGAAGTGATCCTATGCAGGAGGAAAGAAATTCTGGAAGTGTCTAAACTTCCTCATAACTTTTATTTTATTACAATGGCCTTGGATTGTCTGACCTCAGTAGCTGTTAACACCAAGTGATATCTGCATCAGGCCCTACCTAGAGCATATAGCTGAGTGGGAGTAAACAAACAAAGATGCACATGCCTGTTAATGGCCATGAGAGAGAGAGAGAGAAATCTGAAATAAATCTAAAAGTAACAGTAATTCAGTCAGTGAATGTTAATGTTGGAGATACAGAACGCAATGGGAAGCTTTTGAATAAATATCTCAAAGTCAATCTGAAACCCAGACATCAGTGCTCATAGCATAAACAATTTGGAGCTATTCAGGAGTTGCAAATAAATGCATTTTCACAGAAATCAAGATGTTATTTTTGTATACTATATCACTTAGACAACTGAGTTTCATTTGCTTGTAATCGGTTTTTAAAGTAAGATGGTAAGAGCAATTGAAGTCCTAGAACATAGAAAATGTAATTTTAAACTATCAATAAAGCTGGAGGAGGAAGGGGAGTTTGGCTAAAGTTCCTTTTGTTTATTTTTGGTTTTCCTGTACACAGTGCAAAACAACGTATTAAAAGGGGTATGTGGAGGTTCATCTTGGCCTTTTCTTTTGTACTGTCTCACGTTGAGGTCCTGTCTGCACATGTTCGTGGGAGTGGGCTCTGGATGGGGGGCTGATTACATCTGTGCTCCTGCAGTTCAAGCATTTAATGGGAAAACCATTACAGGAGGAGGTTGCTGGAGGTGCAGGGAGTTCCAAACTCTGCCTAGGTCAGTTCTGTCCAGCACTGCTTAAACTTTCACAGTGGCAGTGAGAACTTAAAGCATCTGCATTGGCCGTGCCCCTTGGTGGTTGTGCTGTGTTGGGTCACTGAGGGTCAGTGACCAGCTGAGGAAGGAGCTTGCAAAGAGTGGATCTGCACATCCACTCTTAAGTGAATAAAGTCCTGGTGTGCAGGAGCTCTTGGCTGCCCAGTGCTTCACCCTGAGGCAGGACTGGAGAAGGGCTGTCCTGACGTCTGCTGTGGAGGGTGGGCTTTGCCTGGAGTGCCTCTGAGCTGCTGGCTGTGCTCAAGCTGGGGCAGATCCTGTGGAATCTGCAGTTAGGGGCAGGGATGGTGTGCTGGACTCTGTATTTGAGTTGTCACTAAAGGTTTTCCTTTCCAGCCCCACAGGCTGTGTGTGCTGTAGCAGTGAGAAACAGGCTGTGAAGTCTGTCTCCACAGGGAGGAGTACCAGACTGGCAGTCTGAGACAACTGCATTGACACTGGCCATGTATTTCTGTTATCATTACCAGTTACTGTCAGGGTAATGTTCCTGTTAATTCTGGAAGCAAGGGTGAAATGTGTGGGTTGTCCTGGGGTCGTGCAGGTACACAGCACATGGTGGTTCATCCTGGTGCGTTGGGGCAAATTAAGTCTTTGCACAAAATTATCTTGGTTAAACAGCAGTAAACTTTGCATCTCACTGATTATAAAGACCTAAAAGCCTTTGGAACTTAAATGACAACTACAAAGTGGCGTTTTCCTCTATAAACTTATATTTTAATACAAAGAAAATAAGATTTAAAAGCTGAGAATACAAACCAGGCTGGAAGTTCCAGAAGGAGAAAATTACTTCAAAAGGAGATGTCTCTTCCTTGGCCATCTTTCTGTGAGAGCAGTGGTGCTGCTGTTCACAGTCAGTTTTTCCCAAGTGAGCAGGAGCTGGACAAGCAAGTGGTGGGTGATTCCATACATTGTGGGACATGGGAAAAATCAATTCTTCGTATGTTTCACGTAGATCTTTTTCACGAGTACAGAGCATCTCCTCATTCGTTATGGCAAACTCATGAAGTGGTTACAGAGAAAGACTGTTCATCGGGACCTGAGTGACAGGACAAGGGGGAATGGCTACAAACTGAGAGCGGGCAAATTTAGATCAGGTATTAGAAGGAGCTTGTGAGGGTGATGAGGCCCTGGCACAGGGTGCCTGGAGAAGCTGTGGCTGCTCCTGGATCCCTGGCAGTGTCGCAGGCCAGGTCGGACGGGGCTGGGAGCAGCCTGGGACAGCGGCAGGTGTCCGTGCCATGGGAGGAGTGGCACCGCACGGTCCCCACGGTCCCTTCGCTCCCGAGCCCCTCCGCCTTTCCCCGCCAGCCCCAGCAGCGCGCATGCGCCGCGCGGGGTCACCGCGTCCTGCCCGAGCGGGGCGCGCAGGCGCGCTGGGGAGCGGGGCCGGGTTCAGTTCCGGAGTGGGGAGCGGCTGCGCGCACGGCGTGTTCGGCGGGACTGAGGGGCTCCGGGACACGGCGGGACCATGGTGAGTGCGGGACTGNAGGCATGTTTTCTACAGACTCTAATTAAGTCCATAATAAACATCCAGAGCAGAATTTGTTCCTGTTGGGATGTGGATTTGTGAAAATAAATCTGCTTTCTTCTCTTTAGGACGGCCTTGGCGAGATTTCGGCAAGCCCAGCTTGAGGAAGGAAAGGTCAAGGTGAGATGTAGAAGCCCTGGAGGTTTGGTAGCTCAAGTCAGGCCTTGTTCAGAGCCTGGGTATCCTCTGCTTGACTCCAGTTAGGAAGGAAATATTTCAGCTGACTGTATTTCACACTCACACAGCCAGGAAAATTTTCCACTATGGTTTCTCCAAACCTTTTACACTTTTCTGTTTCATACTGCATATTGTGCAGGGGAAAGGGGTTTAATACTTTTTAATAAAAGGTGGAGCTTTAAGTAAAAAAGGTAGAGCCTTTTAATAAAAGGTAAAGCTGTGGGGAAAGGGACAAAATAACTGCACACAAAACCCTAGAAGCAAGATGATGCATTAGTTTGTGTAAGCAAGCCAGTAGAATGTGAAGAAGGTTGAGAAGAAGGTACTCTGTATAAATTGAAATTAATTACATTATTTAGTAGTAGCAGTTGAGAAAAGCTTAACCTTAATGAGGTGGTGTGTGTTGAAAATGGTGAAACTGTCCTGAATGGAACATTTGTTGTCTTGGAGAGGATTATGGGGTGTTTTGGAAAAAAACAGGTGAAAGATTTTGGTTTGGATGAAGTGGATTTAAGTAGGTTTTTATAGTCTGTGATCGTTTAATTTGTCAGGGCTGTAAATCATTTTTGTTCTCCACTTACTAAAAATCCATGGGAGCAGAAGGCCCTGGAGCTTGGTAGCATAATTTGGCATTGATGGGGCAGTAAAGGCTGTGTGAAATGCTGTGTGTCAGTGCTCAGCTGAATTTGATGTGTGGTTTTCTGCCTGACAGGAGCGAAGGCCTTTCCTTGCATCAGAGTGTAATGAGCTGCCCAAAGCTGAAAAATGGAGGAGACAGGTAATGTCAGCCTGTGAATTTTCTAATTCTGTAGGAGGCAGAGCTTCACATTTCCTGTTTAGACAGCCTGCTTACAAGGGGTTTTCCACCTAACAGTTAAATCACAGAACATTGTCTAAGGTTGTACAGCTCAGTGTAAAGTAGCCTCTACCATGTCAGGTTGTCCCAGGGCCATGCCCAGCTGAGTCTTGAACATCTTCAGGGATTTAGATTCCAGGGTTTTGGGGCTGCTGTTCCAGTGTCTTCCTAATCATTTTTCTCCCCTTGAATTTAATCAGAATTTCTCTAGTTTCAACTCGTGTTTCATTGCTACTTGTCCTATTGAGGTGCATTTCTCAAACAATCTGGCTCTATCCTCTTTGTTCCCCCTACTAATTTAGAAATTAATTTCTTTGTTCATTTTTGATTAGATCATTGGGGAGATTTCTAAGAAAGTGGCACAGATTCAAAATGGTAAGATTTGTCTAACTGTGTTTTATTTTTTTTGAATATCAAGTCATAAGCAGTTACAGTAAAAATCCCATTTCATGTGAACTATGCTGTTTCCATTGCATAAATTCTGAAATTCCTCTGGTGTTTCTGTGAGCTGCCTGATTTATTGTTTTTTTCCTCTCTTAACAGCTGGATTGGGTGAATTCAGAATTCGGGACCTGAATGATGAAATAAACAAACTTCTGAGGGAGAAAGGACACTGGGAGTACAGAATAAAGGAGCTGGGAGGTCCTGATTATGCTGTAAGTGTGGAATGTGTTGTACTACATGGTTACAAGTGAAGTGACTGCTGAGAAAAATATGTAACATTTAGTTACCCGTGGATGGCTTGGCCAGTGTTATTTTTATTCAGCCCCTAAAATGTTTGGCTGTGTTAGAAGAAAGTTTTAAACTATGAACTCTGTTTATTTTCCAGAGGATTGGCCCGAAAATGTTAGATCATGAAGGGAAAGAAGTTCCAGGAAACAGAGGCTACAAATACTTTGGGGCTGCAAAGGATTTGCCAGGAGTTAGAGAGCTTTTTGAAAAGGAACGTAAGTAAAGAGCAGCTCTTCCCAGATATGAATGTGTGCAGTGGAATATCTTGAGTAAAATGCTGTTGTGGTTTGTGGGGAGTGTCTTAGGTCAGCTCAGTGAAACACTGAGCACAGGTAATTAATTAAATGTTAAGAGCACCTTTGGCTGTTTGCAATTAAGGAAATATAGAAAGGAGTAAACTGGTTTCTACTGGGAATTCCAAATGGTTAGGACTGACGTCCTACAGAAACTTTCCAGCATAACAGGCAAACTTTATTAAGAAGCTGTAAATAGTACTCAGAGTTCAGGACTAGAAAAAAATGAAGAAAAAGGGAAAGTTGATTCGAACATAATTTTAGAAGCAGGAATGAGTTTTCATAATGAAAAACTGAATGTAAGGGGATGAAACTTTGTCATGGAACGAGTGGGAATTGCTTGGGCCTGAAAGTGAGGCAGAGACAAATTATGGGAAGTCCTCCAGGATGTGGGGGAAGCACTGGGTCATGTACTGGGACTGGTCTGTGCAGGCCAGAGGGTGACACAAGCAGCTCCATGGTGCTGGGTATTGGCTGTTGTGAGGCAGCTGTGAGTGCTGTGGGGCTGGGGACAAGCTGGGGACACTCAGCAGGAGGTGGAGGTGGCCTGACAGGTGACAGTGGTGTTTCTGCAGCCCTGCCACCCCCGAGGAAGACTCGGGCTGAGCTGATGAAGGACATTGACGCCGAGTACTACGGCTACAGGGATGAGGATGATGGCATCCTGGAGCCCCTGGAGCAGGAGCATGAGAAGAAAGGTAGGTGAGGTTCCAAACCTGCACAGAGCACCCAGGAAGGGCTGATGGTGGGCTCTGAAGTGAAGGCACCTTTCTTTTCCCCGCTGTGGGCCTTGTCCTGTGTTTAGCTGTCAGATTTTGTCTGTCACGTGGGTATCCAAATAAAGCGTTTCAGGGAGGAAATGCTAAAAAGCATTTTTAGGTTTGACTTTCATCTTTACTGCTGTAAATGATTTAATATTTTAGCAAGCCATTCACTGCCAAAGCAAAATCTCCTTCCCCCCCTGCTTTCTCCTGCTTAAGAATGTAGAAGAGTAGGCTGCAGCAAGATCTGTGGAACCCAAGCAGTTCTCTCCCTCCCTTGGAAACTGACCCTACCATCTGTTTCCTGTCTCACCTCATTATTTATTTATCCATAAACATAGCTGGTTACTTTTCTGCCAGATTAGAGGGGCCTGCTGGAAACCCTGCAGTCTAGGTGGACTCTGTTAGCCATGTCATCTCTTGGAATTTTAACACTTTGTGAATATTTTTTTCCTTTGGAACTCAGTTTTTTGCAATAGAAAATATTTATCCATGTGTCTCCTCACAAAGTTTTCTAGCATTGTTTCTACTGACTTCTCTGGTGAAGACACCAGGATTATGAGTCTTAATTCCTGAAACTGTCTTCAGAATTCAGCACTCTGTGCTATTTTCTGGGATTTGTGTAGCTCCAATCAAGAGGGCACAGACCACTTTTAAGTTTCCTAAATAGTTCTGTTGATGCTTCTGCTGAGCACTGGCTGATCCTCACAGTTACCCCTTCTCCATGGGTGAGGCATTCACAGAATTCAGGGTCATGCCTTGTTGGTTGGATGGTGGGACAGGGAGGAAGGGAGGCTGCAGGAAAATCTTCACTTATCAGTGTCCTGCAGCAGAGCCTGGAACCCCAAACCCTGGGAAGGGGAGCTGGCTGCAGGCACTGGATAATGCAGGAAGGGAAGTTGTGTGGTGAGAGTCCAACAGTTCCCAGGGTCCACCCTGCACATCCTGCTTGTCTGGGACCTTGCAGTTTTTACCTTGTTAAGTAAAGTTTTTCTGAAATGAATATTGAAAAAAACTTCTTAAATCAGGGTTCCTTTTCTGTTAGGGAGTCACACACAAAGCACGTGCCACTGGTTAGGTCTTGATCTCTCTGGGGAACAGGTTTAATGTGTGATCTGTGAGGGTTTGGGGAATGCCTGCTGGCCCCTGTTGCTTCCTGCCAAGATGCAGTAATCTGGCACCTCTGTAGGATCTCATGCACTGGCCATGTCACTGATTGAGCTTCTTAAAACTTGTCTTAGTGCTCTTATTGTCACTCTGCTGTAATAGAGATGCAGCAGCGTGGCAGCAAGGTACAGAACTGGGATTGTGCTGCAGAATAAGAGAAATACCCCCTGAGATGGAAAAAGAGGCTTCTCTGGGTGGTCAGTGTAAGGAGCATGATCATGTTTAATTAACCACAGGGTGATCAGCATCCCTATAGCTGCTGACAGGCTACAGAGCTGTAAGAGCCACTTAGCCTGCTCATGTGACCCTGCTGCTCAGGTCAGAAAGGAGGTTGGTGTTTATCTGTGACATTTCGAGTCTAAAATGTACCCAAATGAAGGCATTAGGAAGTACCACACTGGGACACTGATATATTTTATTACATACTACATCAAGGTTCTCCAAGGCTGTGTTTCTAATGTATAGGATTTAGGCAAGAAGTTTAAGTCCATTGGAAAAGCTCTGGCAATAAGACCATGCTGCTCTGACTGGCTCTCAGCCATACTTGCCACTTTCCTGTGCTCCCCAGTTATAGCAGAAGCAGTGGAAAAATGGAAGATGGAGAGAGAAGCACGACTTGCAAGGGGTGAAGAGGAGGAGGAAGAAAACATCTATGCTGTCCACGAGGAAGAGGTAGGGGATGGCTCAGGTGATGTGACTTTTCATGTGTCTTTTGCACTCCCTGGCCATAGTGTTACCCTGCCAGGGACCTGTCCTGCCCCTCTACACAGTTCAGTAACAATCAGTAGTAGGGGAGTGCTCTTGGCCCAGGTTGAGGGAATGCTGGAGGCTGGAGGTGAGGACAGACCTTTCACTGCAGTGAGAAGCCCCTTGCTGTGATTTAAGTGACACTGTCTTTGTCAGTGTTGCTAACACTGCTCAGTCTGGCTCCTGAGTACAGCCTGCCTCAGTGACAGCACAAGCAGCTTTGGGGACAGTATAATGTCACACTGCCACTGTGTGAAAACCCAAGGGCTGCAGGGCCTTGCTCACACTTGAATCATGATGCAGCAGGGCTTTGCTGGTGCTGCTGTCACTGCCCTTGTTTCTTCTCCCTGCTCCCAGTGAGATCTGGAGAAGGGTACTGGGAACAAGTTCTCGTTTCTCAGTCTGTATCTAAGTGGGTTAAGCACAAGAATAGAAAGGAGGAATCCATCAGGTGGAGCTGGTGGCTGCTCCAGTACCTGTTTTATTTGTATTATCCCTTAGGTGTGACCAAAGCAGTACAGGGCTCTACAGGGAAGCGGTACCTATATTTTTAAAGCACTTGTTGTCTTCTTGCTTAGCTGGCTCCTCTTCTGTTCACAGCTTTGCTGTGGCAGCCAGAGTTATGGAAGGGGAGGAAATACAGCTTTACATTCATGCCCATGCCACAGCAGAGCAAAGGCCATATGAGAAATGGAAGCAGTCATGCTGAAAATGTCAAGGAGCAGGATCTGCATGTGATCCTTGTGTTCCTTCAGTGCTGGGTCCTCTTCACTCATTCCTGTGTTTGTAGTGTTGACCATGCTTTGTTCCTTCTGGCAAAGCAAATGAAAAAGGGTTTTTTTATGACCTCTATAGAAAATAAACTTGATGTGATTTTTTCACTTTTTAGTCTGATGAGGAAGGTGGGAAGGAGAGAGAAGGTGAAGATGGCCAACAGAAATTTATTGCACATGTTCCAGTGCCAACTCAACAGGAGGTAAGCCATAACAGCACTCAGCTGCAGAGATGCACACTGGCTTTTGCAAGACAAATCTTAATTGACATCAGGTCATCAGTAAAAGTGCCCTAAATCTGTGATTTCTGTGACTTGACTCTGCAGCTGTTTAATCCTCATGCAAATGCCATAACCCTTTTTAACCTGAGAATTTCCAAAACCTTCCAAAATATTCCATAAATTGGGAGGGCTTGTGCTGAGCATCTCAGCATTGCAGATGCTGAGTGTCTGAGCTGAATCCACCCTGTTTTTATCTCTGCAGATTGAGGAGGCTCTTGTACGAAGAAAGAAGATGGAGCTGCTCCAGAAGTATGCCAGTGAAACCCTCCTGGCACAGAGTGAGGAGGCAAAGACACTTTTAGGATTGTAATGTCGCACCAGTGTCTTGGTTTGTGTGTAATCCCTCTGAAAGCAGCAGGTTCCTAAGTTCTGGTAGCAGTGGGTTTTGGCTCTG
Organism: Trochalopteron elliotii; assembly: GCA_024734555.1. Lineage (NCBI taxonomy): Eukaryota > Metazoa > Chordata > Aves > Passeriformes > Leiothrichidae > Trochalopteron > Trochalopteron elliotii. Next base: position 136,143 of record JANPWX010000267.1, read on the forward strand.
AAAGTTCCTTTGGATGTGGAGCAAACTGCTCAAGTTACAGTGTGATGTGCAGAAGGAGAAATCATCATTCTGGTTTCTCCACTAGGATGACTTGTACTCCAGTGCTGGAAAAGGTCAAACTGTGGTGAGCTTGTCTCTGCATCTAACAGCTGTCTTCAGTGCTTTCAGTTTGGGAAGGGCTCTGTGCAGTGGAGCCTCTTACAGGTAGAACCACACCCAGTGAGCTCCTAAATCCTGGAAGAAATCCCATGGTGTTCCTGCCATCCTGTCTGTAAGTGTGCACATCTCATGCTGGGTTTTGCTGAGCTGAGAAGTAACTTACACTGTTACACCTGCTCAGTTTACCAGAATAACCTGGAACCTGTCTAGAGATGCCTTGAAGGCAGATCTTGTGAGGGACTTTGGAGGAGATTTGATTCTTTGTAAACCACATGCAGTGTCTAAAACCTGTTACCCTTTTTGTGGTTTGTAACTGTACCTGGATGAATTGCTTAAATGCTGGATATTCCAGCAGCTATTGTAAAAAACTTTGCAATACCTTGTTCAAATATTTTTATTAAAACTTATTTTCAACCTGATGTCTGTTTTACTCTAGCACAAAGGATTGTGACAATGCTGCCCTAATGGTAGCCAAAGATTGGGATCATAGACAGCCATCCCTGTAGGGATTAGAATCTCTGCATCTCCTGCTGCTCTTGGTTTGTGAATCCTGGGACATGAGGCAAAGTAGAGCCTGGTTACTCTCTCTGTAGCTCTGTGAAGCATTTTTGAGCTGAGTGCTCTTGGCTGCATCTGAGGGAACAAATTACAGAGCAATTATTTGCCACAGTGGCCTATAGCAAAATGCTTGTGTCCTGCCAGGCTGTGGAATTGCTGCTGGAGTCAGGGTGGGGAAGCTGCTGTGGCCACAGCCAGGAAGCTGATCCTGTTTGTCCTGGAGAAGGGAGCAGTGGGCAGGCTCTGCCTCAACTCTGGGATGTGTATGTGGTGCCAGGCTGATGGCACATACCATCTCGGGGATGCCTCAGCCCTGAACACATCCAGGGTATAAAACAAGTTCTTTATGTCCTCTTACATGTCTGCTTCAGAGTTCTGCCCTGTGTGTGATCCTGGCTTGAGCACCAAGGGGATAAACTCTCTGTTCTGTCTGCTGCATCGATTTGGGCCTGCTTTTGTCCTTTAGAAATGCATTTGTGTTTTTCATGTAATGCCAGCCACGTCAGTGGTGCAGATGGAGCCACCTTCCTTGTTCTGTCCTGGTGAGCACAGTGCAGTCACTGAAGGAGCAGTTTCTCCTCACAGTCAGAGGGGTGGTGAGGAATATTTGTTGGCAGCACTAGGAAATAAGTGGATTTACCTAATCTGCATTAGCAGATGAGCAAGATAAACAGAGACAGCTTTGCAGAGTATCCATTAACTAATGGATGTATCACTTTCAAGTCTAGCTGCAGTGGTGCAGAGCTGAGGGACTGTGGTGTTTGTGCATGATAGGCTTTTTCCCAAAAAATGGATCACAGAATGGGGTCAGGCTGGAAGGGACCACCGTGGAGCATGTTGTCCAGCCTCCCTGCTCCAGCAGGGCCATCCCAGAGCACAGCGCACAGGATTTGTCTCCACAGCTCTGGGGCAGCTCCAGTGAGACGACTCCTCACCTTCTCGGGACAGTCTGTTCCAGTGCTCAGTCACTGCACAGGGAAGAAGCTCTTCCTGGGATCAGTCTGTGCCCGTTCCTCATGTCCAAATGGTTGGTACCACCGAGCAGAATCAGCTCCATCCTCCTGGTGTGCCCAGCTCCATCAGCCTTTCCTCCTGAGAGAGATCCTCCGGTCCCTTCACCCCTTGGCCAGGTACAACCAGACAGAATGTTTTTAATGCTTTTGTTATAAACGATTCGTAGCCAGTTTAATATAAAGCAATTTTATTTCGCCATTGAAAGCAATCTGGGGCAGCCACAATAAAAGAGACAACTCCGATCCCGGGTATCGAGGTTGGGTGAACGCAGGGACGGCCACAAATGAGCCAATCCCCTCCCGTTCACAAATTCCGTGCTCTGAGGAGGGTTTATAGGGTCTATTTTCTTATAGGGTTTATTTTCCTTGAGGCAAAGTTTTTTGTTAGTCTGTGTTCAGTACACATATTCATGTCCTTTCTCTAGTTTCTCTTTTCACAAACTTTCCGGACACATCCCAGAGTCTGAATTGTATTCCGGGAACTGGACATTGGGATGGTGATAGTGTCATTGCTGGTTCTCCTTATCTCAGATCCATGTTGGGTGTTGATTGCTGGGGAGTAGTCGGCCCACCCTGATGGATGGGGAATGTCCTGCTCAAGCTGCATCTTTTATCCTGCAAATTTCGACTACGCCTGTCCTTGTCCGAACGTCCTTACAGCTACAAATTAGCTGCAGCCTGAAAATTTCTACAGTTTTGGAAACCTCAGTTTGAAACACAATTTTACTTTATAACATATACTACATTAGTCTGAAGCACGAATTTATTTTATATCATTTACCACACTTTGTTACTAAATTTAAAAAACAGTTATCTCCTCGGCCGGAATGTTGTACTGACTGCTCCTCGCACCGGTGCGCCGGAGGGGCCGATCCTCGGGGGACTCGGCGGGCGCGGGGGAGCTCGGCGGGCGCGGATCCCCGGCAGGGCGCGGAAGATCTCTCCGGGCGCTCCTCCGCTGTCCCGGGGCTGACGTTGTCCCGTGACGCGTGTGACGCTGCCCGTG
>JANPWX010000267.1:146492-166393 GCA_024734555.1 Trochalopteron elliotii
TACAGCAGGAAATCCCAAACCCTCTATGCTGTGGGGTAAGGTGTGCTGAGCCCCACAAATACACCAGGAAATCCCAGACCCTCTGTGCTGTGGGGTAAGCTGTCCTGAGCCCCACAGGCAGAGCAGAAAATCCCACACCCTCTATAAGTAAGTTGTGCTGGATCTGACAAATACACTGGGAAATCCCGAACCCTCTGTGCTGTGGGGCAAAGTGTGCTGAGCCTGACAAATATACCAGGAAATTACCCCCAGTGTAAATGCCAGCCAAGAAAAACACACAACTCTTACCAGCTTGTTTCTCCTGCCGTTAAGAGCATCAAAATTTATTGCTGCTATGTTTTTCTTATCATATTTTTTAGGACATTTCTAATCTTAAAAATTAATGCTGCTTTGCTCTTTTTATGTGTAATTTCTACAGAAGAACAAAAGGTGTTTTATATGCAAGATTTCTCCTGATAAGAATATAAGATTTCTCCTGATTTTTTTTTTTTCTCTGTAATAGGCTGTGTCAATCTAACAAAAAGGGTTTGCCTGGGTGTTTTTTCTGCTAGGTTTAGTGGTGTAACACCAACTGCCTTTGAGCAAAGGACAGTTAGAGACTGTAGAGCTGGGCTTTATCTCTGAGGTCATTTAGGTTGGTCATATGCTATAAATGTGTGCTGCCAATCATAGAATCCTTCTCAGAGGAGAAGATAAAGCTCTATTGTGTGAAAGACTGTTCCAGAATCTCCAAGATGTTTGGAAATATAAGCTCATTCATGGGCTGCTCACACCTTGACTTTCTCTCCCCAGTCTGCAAATATGGAGAGCAATTCATTTTGATCCTGCCGTGCTTCATGAAAACGGTGCAATAAAATCGCTGCAGGGATGGATTTCTCCCTGTCTGTAACAGTGTGTCCTTTCGGAGTGCAGCCACGGCCCTTCTAGATCCCAGTCAGCCTCTCCATAGAGAAACTGCTTGAGAACTGCTCAGGGGGCAGTTCAAGCTCACACAGCCACACACGTTACAAGGCTGGCTCAGCAGAGGGGCAGAAGGCTCCCAGCCCAAATCAGTTTCCAGCAAGTGTTTATTCCAGTGTGCTGAAGGTGAATCTGGAGCCAGAGAGAGGGAGCATGTGGTTTTTCTCAGTTATACAGGGTCTCAGGTTTGTGGGTGGCACAGGGGACAAGTGACCACAGGGAAGAGAGGAACAGGACACCAGGCCCCAGAGCCAGTGGGGAAACAGGGAAAGGGGATGCCATGGGGTGGGTGATGGACTTGCCAAACCCAGAGAGAAGATTGCACAATGTCTGCAAGGGTCCATGGGGGGGAAGCCTTCTTTACACCTGGGGTATCTTTAATCTTCCCTTTTCCAGGGAAGGGCAGTTGGAAATTCCTTTAACGGCATGAGAGACTCCACACCTGTCTGCCCGATTCCACATAAAGTCGTGTAAAGCAGACAACAAACTGTTAAGTGGAAGCTGTCAAAGTGAAGCCGTGAGGGTGTCTTTTGGCAGCTGAAGCAGCAGTGCTGACCCCCTCTCTCCTCTGCAGGGACAACCTGATGACAGATGTGTACGGCGCTAACCTGTACAACCGCTACCTGCAGGAGAGCTCCAGGATGGGCCCCACATCCCTCCTCCAGGCCCAGCTGTCCGGGGGAGGAGGCTCTGCCCCACTGCCCCAGCAGCACCAGATCAGCCTCAGCTGGGAGAACGAGCTGGCAGCTGCAGCTGCAGCCCGCTGCAGGTCGGTGCTGGTGTGCACGGGGGTGTACAGCCCCCAGAGCGAGGTGTCCCTGGACGGCGGGGACAGCGTCACTCAGAGCGTCTTCCACGGCCACAGGGACTTCGGGTTCGACCCCGGGCTGGTGGAGCCAGACCACATCGTGCCAGATGTGGATGCTGCTGTGGACCTGGTCTTCCAGCTGGAGAACTTTGCACCTCACTGAGGTGATGGGATTTCGGAAGGACCGCTCAGTGCTGTGCTTTCCTTCCCCACAACACACTGTGCTTTACAAGGGTGCCACGAACTGCTGCCTTCTAAGTTTTTTAACCTCTAAATTAGTACAGCCTTCTATTAGGTACGCTTGTTAGTAGAACAGGTAGGTACATGTGTGTGTTTAAGTGTATTAAATATCAATAATGCCTTTTATACTGCTTCTAAATATGTAATTTATGGCATGAGATGCCCTTTATTGTCTTCCTCTTCGTTATATTATATTCTTTAGTAGCAATATTTCATCATATTCATGTACTGGTACTTAAATCCCTCCTTTTTTTATGTTGGAAGATTTAGCTTTGAGGTGTTGGGGATCTCAAGGATCTCAGATTGTGGTGCTGGGGTCACTCAGTCCATTCCACATGGGCTGGTACAGAGCACATCATCTCTTAGTGCCTGGCATTCTGCAATACTGAATGCTCCCTTCACTCAGAGTGGAGTTCAGTCTGTTCCACTTTGGATTTCCTCTCATCTAACCTTTCCTTGTGTCTGTTTTCCCATGGCCCTGGAGTCTGATTGCTCCTCTCTGCTGTGTGAAGCCTTAACTGTGTTGGAATTCCATAGTCCCGGAGGGGAAGGAGCTGACCTGGGTGCCCTCTGTGGCCTTTTTGCTCTTTGCCTTTCTGCTTTTTTTTTTTTCTTTTTGAGAAATTTATAATCCTTTAAAGAAAGCTTTAACAGTTTTGTTTTAGATGTTTCTGTGAATTGGAACTTTACCACTGGATCAGGGACTACTGCTCGGCCAAAAAGTGCCTCCTAATTTACTTGAAGCCTCATACCACTGTGGTAATTAACTGGCCTTTAGTGTAATATATTTCATCTCATGTCAATGTTATGTGTTGTTTGGTTCATGGATTTTATAGCTGTTTGTTTAAAAAGAAAAAAGTAATTTATTTTTGTTATTTTTGTAAAATACTTCCAAAGTTTTCATCCCAAAGATGCCTTTGAAAATATTTCTGTGGTTTTTGTTATAACACAGTATGTGTTGTACTTGTAACATAAGCTTGGAAAACATAACCCAATTAATTGTTTTAAAACCAAAGTCAACTTACACACAAAGATCAATTCACATCAGGGACTAGTCAGGTTTTTAGGGCTGGGTTTTTTTAGTTTTTTTTTTTTTTTTTCAAATTAGAAATTGTACAAACAAAAACTGGGTGTTCATTTCTCCCAGGTTCTTGCAGGGCTGGCAGAATGATTTCCTGGCCAAATCCTTCACTGCTCTTTATCCCAACAGAACGCTGAGAGCTCACAGCTGCTGTGAAGTCAGATTTTGTTGCTGTGTTTCCTCTGTTTGCAAAGTACTGTAATCCCCTCTCCACTGTCAGGATTGTTGATTCATCTCTTCTAACGTTTCCTAAGTGGCTTTCAGTGTCTCACTGCATCCACAAAGGACACTGCTCTAAACAATTTATTTCCTGCTTCTTCACTGGAAAAGTATTTACAGCAGCACATTCTTGCCTTTTTATTGGTACAATAAACAGATATTTACCTGTTTCTTTAGCACTTGCCTATAATATACCAAGTATTTGCAAAGAATGCCAAATCTAAGTAAAGGCTGTAATTTTGTAAGGTCAGGATGATTTGAAGTTTCAGTACTCAAGCATGTTGCAGAACTCTCTGATTTTACCAGAATTGGTGAAGTAAGGAATAAAAATGTTGGAAGTTGCTGAAGAATAGAAAATGTTCCGTTTGTTTCTCCTTTTTTTCTCTACAATGTGGACAAACACTTCAAAAGGTTCACGGAGGAATCATATATAGACCTCTTAAATCTCATCCCTCATGGAAACATTAACATAAAATGTGTTTCTAGAAAAGGAAGACCCTTTTTCTCTGTCACATCACCAGTAAAATCTACAAGCCTTGCCCCCAGTGCAGTCCTCCAAGCCTCAGGGTATTCCAGATTCTCCAGCCCCATGGACTGAACTCCAGCTTGGTGAGTAGCAGTTTGGGTTTGGCAAAGCCAAAATGCTGAAAAAAAACAGATGAAGGAGGTAAAGGAAATTAGAATTAGTGACCTGGGTAACACTTCACACAGAAGGCAGTGGCCAAAAGTGGTGGAAATCTCTTTCCATCAGTGTAAAGGGGAGAAGCTGGGATTACAGGAGTTCCTCTGAACCTCACTGGTGTGCTTGTATGCTCTGGAACTTGAACAGGAATGGGTACTCACAGATTTCACAGCATATCTCACACAGTCTGGATTAAAATCTTTGGTCTAGACCAGGATGAATTCTTGGGTGATGAAACAGATCCTGTTTTCAACTTTGACAGAAACAGGCTGCACTCTTAAAAGTTTCAGGGAAGTGTTTCTGTGGTCACTTCTGTGAATAAAACAGATGAGTGCCTATTCCAAATAGCACAGGTGGGTTTATTTTGTGTAAAGATTGGTTTAATTTCTCTAATAAAGACCACCTGGGACTCAGCTGGTCTGAATTAAAAGTTCTCCTCCTTGCATTGTGTTGGTCTCATGTGCCAAGCTCAGAATCCAGTACTGGAATCTGGGCTCAGGCTAAACGTGCCTTACAGTTTAACAGCCAGCAGGTGATTATTTATTGGTTTATTTACTGACCTTTTTTCCTAAAGCAGAAGCAGCACCTGTCATACAGGTAAGAATTTCAGAATCAGATTTTCAATAGGATTTGGGATTGGTGGCTTGTTTTATGGAATTGTATCTGGTTTAACAGATACTGCCCATAGATGTGGAGAAAAAATATTCAGTGAACTTAAACTATAAAAAATACAGCTATTTTTGTTGCAGGTACAAGCTACATAATGAAAGGTCAGTTCACCAGAGCAAAAGAAAAATGGCTGTAGTGTGTGTACATCTCTTGTATCCAAACTATTTCACATTCTTAGAGAATTCCAGGGGGAGTCCCCAGAAATGGGAAATCTTTTCTAAGTGTTCATTAAATGCATTTATAACAAGCCATTAGAAGGGAAAAGTTGGGTTTTTTTCCCCACACAGGTGCAGAAACTGCAGTATAGAAGTGTAGAACACATGAGAGAATCCAGCTCAGTCCCTCCCAAGAGCAGGTAGATGTTAATCATGACACCTGCACTATTTTCCCTCTCTCACCCACTGACTCCAGCACACCAGGGCAGTTACAGCCACAAGTCTAAGCAGTAAAAATACATCCTTAAAGAGAATTAACTGACAAATTCAGCACTCTGAGGGAGCAGCTCCAGAGCCTGGCCATGACATTGACAACCCCTTTTTTGACACCTGAGGCTGTTACTGAAGCAGCAGCCAATGCAAACCCAGAAATGCAATATTTGGCTCCTGTGGATCACAAATACCCATCTGCTGCTGTTCAAATTAAAGAGCCAAGCAAAAAGAAAGGGGTGTTGCTTTGTTTAATTTACAGCACTTCAATAAAATCCAGGATCTAAACCTTCCCCTGGGGAGGTACAGTTGTAACTACATTGTTCACACTTAATTGCAAGCACTGAAAAAGTTATTTGCACTTCTCCAACAATGAGCATTTTGGGTTTCATTCTTCATCTTCCAGACAGCTCTGCTGGAGAGTTTGCTAACTGGGAACAAGTGGAAGTGCATGCATTTCTGGAAGTCATGGACAGCTGGGAGGATAACAGGAGGGTTAGTTCAGCACCATTTGTTTAATTAAGGGTACATTAGGTCATATCTCGTGTAAAAGTAGACCATACATCACTGTAGGAGAGGATACATAATTTCTTCAAATAGATTTTGTTTCTGATCATATACCACGACAAGGTACATGCATAAAATAACAACAAAAGGTATTAATTGCCAAATTTTGACTTTTAATTAAACCTTTTTAATGATACACAGTACAATGTATCCACTACTTTGCTAAAACTCACAACAAAAGCAGGTTTCATGTTTAAAAATACTTTTCATAATAAATTCATAAATAGATGAAGGTAAAGTATAAAAAATTACCGTAGTATGCAAGCTTGCTCCCTTGTCTCCTCATATTCCAAATCATTTAAGTCAGTATTGTGATAAGAAAGTTTAAAAGCAAAACAGTTACTGATGATTAGAAATGTACAGCCTTCATCTCTCGAAGAAACCTTGGAAAGCAACAGATTTGTCCTAGAAAATGCAGAACCATTTTAACACTGTTTTCACCCAGACCCCTCAAATAATTTTGGAATGCAGTGAATGAATTCAATATGAATTAAGAGATTTTTACCTTCCCCCCAGGAGGTGTGTGTGAGCCAGACTGGCTGGGATGCTCCCTGCTCTGGAGTTGTGGGGTTTTCACCTGTCAGATCTCAGCGAGTGAGGCACAGAAGAGGGAAAAGCTGGCTGACAGCACAGAGCACATCTGCCTATCAGAAATCTAAACCAGAAATCTTTAAAAACAGTTACAAAGAACTAAATTCACCTTCTGCTCAGTACATGCCTGTATATCTACCTTCTGTCTGGCAGGCAGGACAGGGTCTGGTGTCCCCCCCTGGTTTCCCCTGTTTAGGGAATGGTTTTTGTGTCTCATACCATTCCAACACAGCTCTGTGGGGACTCCCTGATACTGCACCACCAAACCTTATTAGCAAAGCTATTCTCCTCATCAATATCATCACTCTCTTAAGAAAGCATTTATTTTATCAAGTATCAAACTACTTTTCACACTTTATCTATTTTCATATCATTTATAAAGGGAAAGTCTTACTTATGCACAGCATTGCAATAGGAAATGAACATGAAAAATGCAGAATAATCAGGATGCTCTGCCTTTCACATTAATGATTTTTTTTCTGATAACTATTTCCCTTTAGTGCAAAACCACTCTCACACAAGTTTTGTGCTTTATTTGCAATGGTACCGAGATGCTTTTGAAGACTTTGGGAGGCATCTGTCTGCAGCTTTCATGTCTGTGGAAATTCAGCTCTTGGCTCACTTCTAAAAAATGTCTTCAAGTTTTCAAGACAAGTTTGCATGCTGTGTCCAAAGGACAACCTTCCAAACCCTTGTTTTTACATATGATAATCTAGGCACCCAAAATGATCAAGAGCTCCACTTTTGGTGAAGTTCTTGGAAATCTGTCACTATCAGCTGATAGGAAAGCTATGGGTGGTTTTAGCTGGGTTTCATTTAGATTTTTCCCCCTGAAAAACCTTGCCAGTGCAGCGAGAGTAAGGAAATCATCAGGACTTCTCCTCCGTTCTTAAGTATTCTCATTTTTCTCAAATTTTGTTTTGCGAAGCAAACCCTAACAGGTTTCTGGGCCGACATTTATTTGGTTTTATATTTACATAATTATAAATATTTGTCCAAGTTCTATCCGTGATGATGGAACTGGATGAGAAACTGGAGATAAAATTAGCTTAAAATCAATACAAAGGGTAACAAAGGCTCCTGGGAACCACATTCTGCTGATGGTTTCATTTCAGTATTTGCCTCTGCATTCCACTCCCAAGTGCTACAAGGCAGAGATCAATGCCCCCTCCTGTGCTTTTGTAATATTTTTGCACACTTTGGTACTGCCAAAAAGAAATGATAAATACTAATGCAAATACACGATCAGCCAAGGGGACCTGCTTAAAAGCAATTACTGCACCATCGTCTTGTTAATGTTCAACTGGCAGTAAACAGATTTCTTGGCAAATGTTTATGCTGTGAACTCTGAACAAGCACTACTGAATTATTCACCTGATGTACATCAGTGCCCATTTATACCCTGGGAGCTGAAACTCAGGTTTTTACCCGTAAATCACAGGTTTATTGCTCCTCTCTCTCTCTTCACCCAGGCATCCTTTTGGCTGCAATAGGATTAATGGAGTTAAACCAACAATCTTCCTAATGCCTCAATTCCACAGCTGTGTGTGAGTCCCAGGTTTGAGAAACTCTTCAGCAGGGCACTGAAAAGTTCTACTCTTACTGTTTATTTCTGGTCAAAAAGCTCCCAGCCTAGTGGGCAGTGAACAAAGGAAGGGTTTGGTAATCAAAATAAATTTTAACTACTGACAGCCCAAGCACCACCAGCTGCTAACCTGAAAAATAAACCAGGTCTTCTTCTATTTCTTTTGTTCAGTTAGGAGGGCATGCAAACTTGTACTCCACTTGTTACAACACAGAAGAGCCAAGTGTTAAAAGACAAAACTGATTTAAAGCCATGATTTTAGTTTTCTGCAGGAAAATGAAAACTAATTGAAATTGGTGCCTTCATTTAAAGTACAGCAAACCAAATCACTGCTGCTGTATTGCACATTTTCTGAGTGAACCAGGCTGACCTGCAGACAGAGCCTCACCCTTCAAGCCTAGTTTAAGAGATACATCCAGGCAAATTGTAATGAGAAGTGTAGTGCCTGGTCTAATTCTACTTATTCACTAAACAAACCTCAAAACGAAGAAAACGGATCAATAATTCATCAGTCCTTCATCTACTGTAAAAACACAATCATTCACTGGCTGCACTGGAAGCAGGATTTATGTTCATTTTGCTTCTTGTTCCAGTTTTAAGATGAGTTACTATGTAAACTGTGGATTTCAGTCTGAGAAGTAGCAATACTGCTCTTAAATGCATGTGGAGTTTTCCCAGCATTAAAATAATTTGGCACTAATCCTGCAAGTAGTGGGGGGCTGAGCTCACCTGGGGGTCCCTGTTCAAGCAGAACTGCAGGACCATGACCTACAGATATAAACTGGAACAGACAGAAAGTCAAATGTTTGCAAATATTCTGTACCTTAGGGATCTCACCTGGAGGAAAAGCAGTCACCAGCACTGAGTTTTAGCTTGGACTGCCTTCACTGTTCCCCCTGAGAGCAGAATATAGGGAATACACCAACAACTCTAGGGTATGGAAAATAACCACTTTCATCCCCATTCCCAGTTTTAAATCCCCAAATGTCTAGCTGGACATTTATTGCCTCCTATCTCTGGAAGCAGGAATATCCCGGGAAACTATCCAAAAACACTACCAAGTCTTGCAGCTCAGCCTGCCCTTCTGTAGAAAATAGCAGAATTGTGAAAACTGTACTAGTTGAAAAAATTTAAGGCCTTTTCATTCTCACAACTATAAAATTTGAAAACTAACCCCTTAGATAGAAGCAAACAGGCTACAAAGCACACGTTACTCCTCCGTTATCTACCTCACAGTTTAAAAAACCAGAAAGAGGAGCAACTGGTTTAATATTTGCTACAGGAAGATGAAGAATATTAAAATTGGTACACATTAGCCCTTTCCTAAATCATCCTAATTTTCATGACACTGGATATGTTGGATGACTAAACTGGTGCAGCCCTAGTAGCAAAACAATTCAAGTCCTTTTTGATCTGGATTTTTCAAAGAGACAAGTGACTTCAAGTGAGTGCTTTTCAAAAAGTAACTCCTTCAAATTATCAGGGTTGCAAAAATTGCTTGCCATCCCTGAACACATTTGCTTTATCTGCAGAGTTAAAAATATTACTGCTGCTGCTGCTCTCTTTGCAAATCCACTTTTGTAAGGTGCCTGAGAGTGTAAATGCAGAGGAATCCATCAGTACCTCAGCTACATCTACAAGATACTCTACAGAGCTGCATCTGAAAGAACTGGATTATGAAATCTATTTCACTTTATGTAGACTTTTGATCCACTATGAAAGATTTTTTCCTGCTGAGTGTTTTAAAGAAATGAAAAGCATCTGGTAACTTGTGCTAGGGAGAAGGGACCATTCGGGTACAAAGGGAATTTGGGAGGGAATCACTCAAAAAGACACTGGTTTCTCACAACCAAGAAGTTGCAATCATGCAGTTCTCAGCTATTCTGAGGTCTTCTTCCCCATTATATGCCCATGTAGTATTTAAAGAGATGGTTTAAAAAAACAAAACCAATTAAAAAATCAAATCCACTTATGCCACTTATGCACTCTGGTACCATAACATCAAATATTTGACCAGAATGAACCCTGTATTTGACCATTAGGCACATGGCAAGAGATCTTGGCTACAATCAGTTCAAGGTTTCTCCAGTTCCTGTTTCCAGTGGTGCAGGTCTTGAGTTGGGGAATGAAATGATGAGACCTGAGGGCAAAATCTCAGTGATGCTTCCACTTGGAAAAAGGAGCTATCACTGTGCAAACAACAGGCAAATGAAATGCATCTTTCCTCTCCTCAAGGCTGTTTTAAATCACCACCCTGATCCAATCCTGCTTGTGACAGAGCTCAGGCTGGTTTTGCTTTCTGTTAAAACACTGACTTCAAATGAGAACAAAACCTGAGAGAAGCTCCCTTACCTGGGCCTGTTCCAACAGCAACCAGCAACTCATGTGCCCTAGGACAGGTGACTGCTATTTGGTCCTGTAATCAAAATCTTGGCTGTTATAACCCTTGAAATACCATTATCAAAGCACTGACACTTTCTGGTCACTAGTGGAGTGCTGAGGATTTGAAGAGACACTGTCAAGATTGCCTATTCCAAAAGTGACCTCCTTTGCCACCAATCCCATGCTAAATGCTCAGACCTTTGGGTTTGCATCAGCCTCTTCCCCAACCAAATGTCTTCCCACCCCAACATACCAAGTTCAGAGTAATTTCTTCCATTTTTTTGTAACTCGTATGAAGGTTACAGAAAATAAAATGGTGGGGACAAATGTTGAGTAAGTTTTTCAGAGGGTCTGACTTTCAGGACTACCTCTCCAAAGTCCCTTTTTAAAAATAAGACACCGAAGCAAACAGGATTGTGTGTCTAACTTCTACAAAACTGCTGGTTTCACAGGAGGAGGAGGAGAATATGGCTACCATGCTACTCAGCATTAGGGTGAAGCACCATCTAAATTCCAGTAAAGTTAGGGATATCAGCTAGCTCTTATCAGCAACCACACCCCCAGCCTTCCACAACGTCTTTGCTGTCGAGCTTGATGCTGTCAGTGTTCTTCTCACTGAACATGGGCCCTCCATGCCTCATCATCAGCTCTGTGGCCATCTTCACAAAAGCCTCCTCCACGTTGCTGGAGTCCTTGGCAGAGGTCTCTATGGCACAGATGATGTTGTCATAGTGTTCAGCCAGGCTCTGAGCTTCTTCCAGCTGAACCTCTCTAAGGTCACTTAGGTCAGACTTGTTTCCTGGAAGGAAAGGAAACAACAGAGCCATTGATCACGGCTTGTTTGTGTCACAGGAAGTGCTTGGCAGGAGGTTCTTGGGTTGCCCAAGGAAGCTGCAGAATTTCCATTCTGTAGATTTTCAAAAAGTGACTGAAAAGGCCCTGACCAACCTGACTCTGGCCTTGGCTGGACTGAGTAATCTCCCCAGCCCTTTCCAACCTGTATTTCTGTGTTACCCATAAAGTACAGGAAAAGTAACTGAATAGTGGTGGCTGCAGACCCTAGCAGAAGAGAATTAGCTAGAAATTGAAGTTAAAACCATTCTGTGAAAACAGCAGCTTCTGCTGATTCCTAGGGAAATCTAGAATGGTACTGCTACCATATTAGCAGCTCTCCAGGCCCCAAGAGCCACATCTGAGTCCAAAACATTTGGGCTGGAAAGCAGAACTTCTAGCAAAGAACTGGGAAACTCTGACTGCCCCAAAGCCCTTCCAAAATTCCCTGTCTGCTGGAGCGTGTGTGTGTGTTCCAACTCACCAAATCACATCAGCATGCTATGATGGGAGCTTCCCTGGGCCCTGGAAACCTAAAGATCTTTATGAGGAAATGCAATGAGATGCAATGAAATGAAATTAAGTGAAATTAAATGCAATGAAATGAAATTGAGATGAAATGCAATGAAATGAAATTGAGATGAAATGCAATGCAATGCAACGCAATGAAATGGAATTAAGCGAGATGAAATGCAATGCAATGAAATAATTCCACAGCAGCTGTCCCTCAGAACTGGGAAATCCTGGGCATCCCAGTTCTCCATTAAACAAGATGCAAAGGACTCAAAGCTGTCCACTTCTTAACAGAAGTCAATCAAAGCAAAGCAAATCAGCTCTTTTGGTAAAATTCCCAATCGCGTCTGTTGCACACACACCTTAACTTTGAGCAGAAACAAAACCTGTGTCCACATGAAACAAGCCCTGAGCTTCCCAACTCACCAATGAGTAACTGCACGATGTTGGAGCCGGCGTACTTCCTGACATCCTCGATCCAGCGAGGGATGGACTGGAAGGAGCCCCTCTTGCTGATGTCGTAGGCCAGGATGGCCCCGTTGGCGCTGCGATAGTAACTCTGCGTGATGGTCCTGAACCTCTCCTGGCCTGCTGTGTCCCAGATCTGCAGCTGAGGGGACACAGCACAGGGTGAGACTCAGCACACAGTAACACATGGTGACACACAGCAGCTGCTCTCCTCAACCCAGAGAGAGGACTTGATCCAAGGGCCTTGACCCAAATCTCCTGTATGCTGGAATTCTGGAAGCTGAAAATTTAGGTTTTAGTATACAGTGATATATATATGGGGCAATACAGAGGATTTAGGGCGTTGGGTAAGTTGTTAATTGTTTTACTAGGGTTGGGTTCATTCCAATTGGTGTGGATAACAATTGGTGATAGGCTGTATAATTAGACTTGATCAATTGGTGGGATACTATTGGCACCAAATATGAAAAGTCACACCCAATAATTCTAACGAAAGTGCAGATAGAAAAATTATAATGGTCCTGAGCAGGTAGGGATAGATTGTTCCTATCTATCTCTAGAAATGTACAAGTGGTTCTTAGGCGTATATAATTACAGTCTTTTGATCTTCTTGGTTTTGGGTGGTTTCTTCTAATTGGGTGAAAAAGGCCTGCATTGTGGGCCTTGTGTGGTCAATTATTGGGTTAAAAGTATAAATAATATAGGTGTCACCTCGTTATTGGGTGATTAGCACTTAAATAACCTTGAAAAGAGTTAGATCCAAGCATTTTACCTCAGTTTTCTAACTTGCTAGTTAGAGCTCACAACTCCTGAGGC
The DNA here is from genome assembly GCA_024734555.1 of Trochalopteron elliotii. Lineage (NCBI taxonomy): Eukaryota > Metazoa > Chordata > Aves > Passeriformes > Leiothrichidae > Trochalopteron > Trochalopteron elliotii. Next base: position 159,330 of record JANPWX010000267.1, read on the forward strand.
TGCACTATAGATAAGAATTAATAAACACTAAGTCTGAACATGAAACTCTGACTCCTGTGTGTTAATCCTGGCTCTAACACGAAGAAAAGAAGATAAAAACCTCACACCTGTATATGCAACCCATTCTAGCCCTGTGTGTTCATCTAACCTTTTGTTCATGATCTAAGGATGAGAATATATGCTTGAGAACCTTGATATAAGCAGATATATAATAATTACATATACATATGTATGTATGTGTAATCTATGCTTGGCTGCTCAAAGCTTGTACCTGCATCAGGTGGGACCCTGGTTTCCTGCCAGCCAGCTCCTTCTGTGGCAGATTTTGGAACTCTCTGGTGTGCCCAGCCCTACCCCTTTGCCACCCTCTGCAGCAGAGGCAGCAGAACAAGGTGCCAGCCTGCAGCCAAGGTCAGCTGGTGTGTCACTGAAAGCACAGGTGAGTTTTGGCTACCACATCATCTATGGTTCTGCCAGTTCTGTCACGGGCTGGAACAAAGGGAGCAGGATGTGGTCACACAATCTGAGAGCACTGATGCCGTTTTAGAAGGAACTATGAGACAATTAAAAGAATATAAATAAAAGAGTCGTGTAAACAAAATACCAGCAATTCCAATAAAGTTTCAATAAAGTCAGTCAAGGATCTGGTCAGTCTAATCACCCCTCCTTTTCTGGGTGGTAAAACAGACATTACAGCTGGAGAGGAAGAAGAAATGCTTGGTTTATGTACTTTTGCCTAAATCCAGCAGCATAAGAATTATGAGTTTAGTATCAGAGTTTGAGTTCCCAGTACTAGATGTTTCAGAGGAACAAACCAAATAATTCAGAGTGGACAAACACAATATCCTGCTCATAGGGAATTTCTTTGTAAATCCTGCTGGTTTATAGGTTGTTTAATGTCCTGGAACATGATGGCTTATATTCCAGGATCTTTTAATCTAAAGTAACTGTGGATGTTCTCATCCTCCATATAAATCTCTAATCCTTTCTGAATCTTCCAAAGCTCTTGGCTTCAATATACAGTCACACTGAAACTAAAGTCTAAATCTATAAATCTATATTCTGTTGCACTTTCACTTCTCTATCCCCAAATGATAAATGAGAGACCACAGCCTGTCTTTTTGTGCCATTCCTTATATTCTGTATCCCCACTGAAAAAGGACATAAGCAAACACTACTGGGGTTTTTAATCCTCCCATAGTATGGGCCTTTTATTTATGGCTTCTCTGAACCTCCTTATTTCAAAGCGTTGTCAACAACTCAACACAATGTGCCAGTGCTATTTTATACTGAACAATATGGAATCATTTTTCCTTTTACTTCTTTTGCACAGTAGTGTTTTCTTTGTATCTTCTGACTCTGCTGCATTTTTGAGGAGCAAATTTCACTTTGAAAAAGGTTGTGCTGATAAGATCTCATTTCCTGTGCTAAGCAAGCATTCAGATCCCAGCTGATATATGTACAGCTCAAAGGGAATCAATCCAAGGAAAAAGGACTTCTCAGTTCTGGTAAGAGTATTCTCAGAGAAGGGGAAAGGACTGTAATGGACACAGAAAACCACATAGCAGTGATTATTAATGACACAGATAATGGTTCAGAGCAGCCAGCAGCAATTACCAGAGACAAGGAAATTGGGGGCAGGTTTATGGATGATCCCTGTACCCAAGTCTCCCACCAGACCTTTGTGTTTGTTAAATCTCAATACTTGAGTAGGTCAAGTGCTAGAAAAGGCTAATGATGATTACTCAGCTCTTGGGAGGGGCCTGAGGGATTCTGTGCATACAGATAAATTGGAAACATTTGAATTAAAAAATAAATTTGTTTTCACTTACACTTTTCATGTGGTGTAAATAAAAGTGCAGAGTGACTGAGCTAAGAACAACTCCCCGCCCCTGCTGTTTGGAAGCTTGAAAACCTTGCCTTGTCACATCATTTGTAATTTGAATAATGACACATCATTAAAAATGCACACTACAGACCCAGCAAGGGAGTATTAGGAACCAGATTATTTAATGTAAAGCAAGTTGTATTTCTAAAGGAAAAATACAGCTAGTTTGCTTGACAGCATCTTTAGGAAATTCCAAGAAAAATATTTCCATGCAACATTAATCAGTCTGATATATGGTTAAAAATATAAATTACTTTTAATTTACAATTACTAAATTTAAATTAATTTATAATTACTAAATAATTATTAAAAAATACCAGTTCTGATCCCAAGTAAATGCTACTTTCTCCAGCACGTCTACAGAGATAAATTTCACAGAATTCTACTGAAAAAGACCCACGACAACTATACAAAAATACCAATCACAACTATAACTTTAACCAGCCTGTGCATAGCACAAGTTTTATATAGTACAAGTTTTATATAATATTTCTGTTAAACTATATTTACAAGCATGTAACTCTTGACAAAAAATAACAATTGAAAACTCTTTGGGAAAAAAAATGTAGTCTTAGTATTTCTCATTCCAAAGTCCCTCAGTTTAAGTCAGAATTCAAATACCAAAAGAACTGTACTAGCCACAGGTAATTTAAAAAGATATGCTCATGTATTCTTTTGTTTTGTACAAGTGTATGACGTATGTTGTAAATGACACAAAGTTCTTAATTATTTATTTCCTTGATTTAAGTGCTTCAGCCACGTCCATCACTCAGTAACCTTTTAAAGCACTTCCTGATTTTGTAATTACTTTGGCAACTCCTTCGGTGTGAGAAAGACAGAGAGAAGTTGAGATTGCTGGAGAATTGTGCTGAATTCATTTGAAACCACTAATTAAAAACACCTATGAAAGCAGAGATTGGGGGCAAGCCTTCAGGGGAACCACTGCTAGGAACAAAAGAGACCAGGGTAAAGATCAGGGAATTAATACTCATTGTTCAGAAGGAATATGGCAGAATAAAGGAGCCACCTTTCTCCTGCTAATTGTTTCACTACTGAATGTTCATTTCCTCACAAAAGCTGGTTATTTTTATCTGCTCTTAGCTTTCAACTTTTTGGACAGCCACGCTCTTCATGGTGGTACATAAAGGACAGTGAGAAACAGCAGAAAAAAATCTGAAGCAAGGAGTGTTTCAATCAGAAGACAGAAGGTGGTAAAATTCATGGAGGTTCTCTGGAAGATCATTCTGGGATGTCTGCTCAGAAAGCAGATTTTGAACTGCAGAAATAGACAAAATGTTGAAGATGGTGAGTGACAGCTCGGCCAAAGAGCACAGGAAATGTTCATTACCAAACGGGCCAATGTGGCTGCTTCTTGCATTGATAAACATATTGTTTATCAAAGGTTAATGCTAAACAGATGGCCCCAAGACACATTCAATAATTTCTCCCTCCCTCTCTTCCTACATAATTTATTAAGTACTTTCCTGATTCTTCTAAAGTATCACAGGAGTTCAGGTGTACTTCTGCTTGTGGAGCAGCATAAATAATGACTAAGTACATCCTCCAGCTGATACCTTCCTTCACAAAAATAGAAACGTCACTTTTGCAGCAACATTCCAAAAAAAAATCCCAGCAGTGAAATACTGGACCTAAAGACTGTGCTAAATGAATCTTAACCAACTGTGTCTGAATCCTGTCATCTCAAATGGCAAACAATAATATACATTCCTGCAGGCTGGCAAATCACAACACTAGCTCCTAAAAACATTTATTGAAACAGCCTTGCAACTTAAGCCACGCAGTTTTTGCCAAAAGCAACATCTCTGTGGCAGTGTATTTCAATTTAAAGTGATATTCATAGACAGAAAAGTCAGCATAAACTGCTCCATTCAAATGTTTCCCTACACAAAATCTCAGAGAATGAGGATCCCTCTTTTTTGGGAATGTAATATTCCCACTTGCTCCAGGTGATGAGTGCCAAAGGAGTTGACAGAGAGCTACATTTTCCTCTGGATATCAAAGAATATTGCTTCCAATAGCTCTGCTTTTATCTGTGTAGCAAAGTTATTAAATCTCCAGTCAGGAGACAAGACAGTTAACAAAAAGTTAACTGTCACAACTTTGTGTTACTGGCAACTTGGCCTGATCATGACACAAAAATACATTTTGGGCCATTCTGAAAGGAATGCAGTTGACAGCCAGGAGGCCTGAATCAAAGTCAATAATCTTGATAACATATGTGCTGAAAAAGCTTGTAAATGAAGAAGTGCAATGGTACATAAAGAAATGTTTGTTGCAAAAGGAATGTGTTTTCAACTGTTCTTCTCTCCTGCTACTTTCTGAAAGTTATGCTGAGGGAGAAAAAAACTATGGCATAGAGGAAAAAATACTTTATGTAAAATACTCTGAAATGACAGCATAAAGTAGACATTAAAGACAATTAATCAGCTCACAGGAGGTAATTCATCAAAAGAAAAAGACTTTTGTTATTACTAACCATGATTTATGGACTTGGACTTAGGAATGTCCTTGCCTATCATTATGTAAAATCTTAGTTCCAGCATTTTATAAATATCTTTCCTTGCAGTGACATAACAGTTATAAAACGTTTTTGTTCTGTTTGCCAGATTTTTTTCTATCACTCAAAGAGCAAGTAATTATTTTATCAATAGGACTTTAATCATCATGCATTAAGTGATTAACACCACTTGTAAACACTTTTGGGTGATTAACAAGACCAACTTTTGGGCACTACAGTCTGTACTCTAGGATTTAGCCAGCCAGGAAGGATGTCTTTTAGAGAAAGCAGTATGCCACAATTTCAAACAGCATGTACTAGAACATTTCTTTAAGTGAAGACAGCCTGCAGGCATTTCATAAAGCTGATTTCTTTCTATATGAAGTTTAGTCAGCTTCAGCAGCAGTGCACAGAACACCACGTGAGACACTTGAAAGAATACAGCTTCAAGGTGCAAGGAAAGCTTCAAGTTGCATAAATAATTAAAAAAAAAAGTTATTTGCAGCACCTTAACCATCAGTATTCCAACAGGCATCTTTTCCCTTATCCAAAAGAACCCAACACATCAAAGGAAAGTGAGACCTAAAATCCTTGGGTTCTAAATGTTTCAGAAATATTATGCAACTGTGACAGGAACACTTGAAGTTTGAAACAGAAAGTGGCACATTTAACCTTAAATTGTTTGTTTCAATCTCAAAGTAAGTGTTGGGTTGCAATACTACCCTTAGCCAGGCTAAAAATGAAGTTTAGGCCACTGGGGAGGTGTAACAAGCAGAGCTCCCTCCTTTTTTTTTTTTTCAAACACTTTGTTCTGAAGGAACTTCTAAAGATGAGCCTCTAAAACATTATAAAAAAGGGAATTTTCTCTTTCCTGCACCATTTGCTAAATAGGAAACAATACTGTCTTGAGTGGCATAAACCCCTAAGGAAATCAAAGCAGCAGACAAATTACCTGGCCTGCTTTTGTAAGGCAAGAAGTGCAAATAGTGTGTGTAAGGAGCTCAAAAAATGCTTCCTTATTTCTGTTTCCAAGAGAATGGTGAGCAAACCTAACCCAGGTTAGATGGGCTGCTGTGAAATCTCAATCCAACTGGGAAAGTCTGATTTAAACTTCACACACACTCCACACTTTAACAGACCAAACAAAAAAAACATCTCTTCAAGCAAATGCTTCCATACTCAGGCTGTGTTCTTGACTCAGCAGCTGACAAAAGTACCTGTAAGGTAAATCAGCAAGAGTGTTGGCTTAATTTCCCTAAAATAATACTTAAAATACTCTTCTTCACCGTGTGCATTCCTCATTTTTTTTTCTAAATGGAAGTACCGAACGACCCAAAGAAAAAGCTTCAAGACCTTGCACTTCCTTACTTCTTTTTTGTAAAATACTTAGAAATAACACACAGGTTTTGTTACAGACAGGCTGTACCAGGAACATTCAGGTGTAAGTAGTGACAATATGGAAAAGCACACCGAGGAAGTTTGGTTGATTTCCTGGGGTACTCCTGGCACCAGAAACAGACACATTTGTCACTTCTTATGTGCCCGGCATTTAAATGCAGGCAGGTTTCAACCTTAAAGGAGAACCCCACTCCTCACTTGCCAGAAAGTGTGGAAGAGGCACTGACAGCTCAAACAGAAAACCTGAGTTTCCTTTTCAGCTTCCCAGCCCCAGCCAGACGCGACAGGGAAAGGTGTGATACTAGCAACAAAATAAACACTCCTAAATAAACAAGCAGGGTGTGGAACTGCTAATCCCGCTCTGTTCCTAAAAAACAGAAGCTTCATTTCTTCTGTTTTCTGCAGCTTTCTCACCTTAATATTTTGCTCACCGAGGTTAATTTATAAGAAAAAAACACAACAGAGGACTTTGACACCTACTCTGCTAAACACAGGCCAAAACTTAACCTCATCCCTGTATTTGTGTGTCACCAAAAGCTTTACAATTCCATCATCTTTCTCCAGGCAGTGATTGAATCAAATGCTTTTTAGTCTAATTGGGGGTAAGGATACTTGTACCACCCCGTTCTGGAGGGGCTGGTGAAGGGATTGATCCCAATTTAACGCATTTACTATAAACCGCAGATGCTTTGAACACTTTCTCCCCACTGGTTACTTGCACTCCTGTGCTCAGAGGGTGAACACAGCCGTAGGGAATCTGTGCCACTGAGAATCTGAGGACAGATCCACTGGGTACATGTCCTAGGCGCTTTCTAACCCTAACAACCAGCTGATTTCCTCCAGCATTAAAAAAAAAAAAAAGAAAAAAGAAAAAAAAAAGGAAAAAAAAGCAGATGTCAAATTTAGAGTATATTGGTGCTATAAAGAAGAACCGTAAAAACGGCACTTCCTGTGGCACCCCGTAAACCGTGTCTTAAGATAATAACACGCCTAATTTAAGAACCTTCTCTCAATCTGCCAGTTTCACATCCCTTTCTGGAAACAGCACAGCCCAGCTGAGCTTCCCTCTGCCTAGTAAACACACCGCGGCCAGCCAGCAGCCCGAGGGAACGAAGCGGCAAGCGCAAGGCAGCCTGAGCGATGTTTTCTTTGCCCCGGGGCTTTCGGCAGAACCGGCCCGGCTCCACGGCCCCTGCCCCCGGCCCTGGCCGCGCTCGGTGCCCTCCGGCCCGTCCGGTTCTGCCGGCCCGGGGCCCTGGC
>JANPWX010000267.1:171382-194228 GCA_024734555.1 Trochalopteron elliotii
CCGCCCGGCATCACCCGCGGCCGGGCTGTGACGGCTCCGAGCGGGGATCGGTCACTGCCCCGGGCACACCCGGACCGGCAGCACCTAACGGGGATCGGTCACCGAGCGGTGATCGGTCACTGCCCCGGGCTCGGTCACTGCCCCGGGCTCACCCGGGCCGGTGCGGGTCCCCCGTGTCGCGGTCTATCCTGTGTGGGCCAACAAGCGGCGGCAGCTCTGGTGGTGCGGATGAGCCTTCAGTCGCTGCCTGGGCGGAGAGCCCGCACACGCCGGTGTTGGTCCGCATCCTCCCCGGAGTGACAGATTGTTGTGTTTCGCTGGGTTTGTGTATTTCTGTCACAGAAATAAACAGGTGCGGTCAGTTGCCACTCAGCCTTCCAGGAAGTGCAGCTGGCCTGCCTCGCTGGCTTTTCATTTTCAGGTCTGGGCTGGGTGTGGTTTGTTTCTGCAGGCACAGGCCAAGGCTTAGGGCTATGGTTTTTCACCCTTGCCAGGTCCTGTGCTGCTCAGAGCCGGCTTTAGAGCTGTTAACATCCCGCTATGTGTCTGACATGTGCACATGGATGTGTGTGAGTATTACATCACGTGGTTCTGTGTATTAAGATAAATATATCTCAAGAGTCTGGAATGATTTGTTCTAACTGCTACCTGGGTTATCTACAAAGCAAAGTGCTCTTTAACAGGTACTCTCCTTTAGGTCACATGGAAAATCAAGCTGCTAATAAAAATAAGCTTTACTAATAGAATGCATTGACAGAGCACATTTTGTCGTTCCGTTCTTTGTACAAAAGATCAGCTAAATTCCATCCTCATCGTTTCAGGTTATAAAAATGTGAAATGAAACTGTTTTATGGTGAAGACTGAGAGTTAAATTGTCCCGTAGGTAGTTATGCAGGAGGAGAACAACCTGGTAATCTCTGAGCCAGCACAGGCAACCAGGCCAGCTTGGCTTGAATTGCCTCTGAAATCCATCTGGTTTTGGATGGCTCCATGATTATTCCTTTTCAGGTCTGGTTATGTATTTTTGGTGATCCATGGTTACCTTCCAGCCAAGAGCAGAGGTTTGAGTACTCAGTCAGGCTGGACCAAGGGCGTTCTGTTTCTGTAGGTGGCAGCAGAACTGTTATAAGGAAATTACTGACACATAAACAGGGATGAATTCAGGGTCCGAAACTTCTCCAGCCAAGGATTTGTACTGAGTATTTCTTCTAAGCCTGCAGAGCCTACCCTTGCTGTGAGAAAAACTGAAAATGTTCTCCCTCATAATGACTCCTGGCAATGAAATTGTTTCTGTTCTGCAGCTGTTCAGCAAAGAGTGTGACTTTGTCATGTGTGACTTTGTCATGTGTGATGTGCTCCTACCCCGCGCGGGTGTCGCGTTTGTTATCAGCCAAGTTCCAGAACAAGCTGGGAAGAACAACAGAAAAAAAATTGTAATTGTATTCATGAAGTTTTCCAAGTTAGGCATTTTGAGTGTTAGAAACCATCGGCTATTTTCAGTTTCTTTCAGATGACTCAGTTGTGGAGACTGGCCTCTTTGTCGTTTGAAATACTATATTCATATGCACAGCTTAATCATCTTCTGAATGAATGAAGTGCAAATCCTGCTTGGCTTCTGAAGGCTTTTATCAATCTTAGTCACCCATCCTTTTTTCCTGGTCTGTGCTCTGCAGAGGATGAAAGGCAGTCATGGCACGGGTTTTATCTCACTTCAGAGCCATGCCAATTACAGAACTGATTTCTTAAACCCCGCTGCTAATCAGCCCCAGACACTAAAGAGTGGCTGATGAAATGAAACCCCTCAGTTTATTTGGCCAATCCTCACAGCCAGTCCCCTTGTTTTGGGTGTCTGTGCAGTTCCCTGAGCTTTTTGGTGACCTGCATCACCTCGGTTGGAGCTGCACCTTCAGGAGGGCAGGCTCAGGGAGGTTTTGGGTTCCTTCAACAGCATTTTCACCCACCAGGATTCCTGCCTGGCATTTCCAGTGCAGCCAGTCCCACAGAGCAGCAGGGTGCACATGAACTGGGATTTACCAGCTGGCCTGAGGCCGTGTGCCCATGAAATACTGCACAAAGTGCTAAAGTCCCAGTAAAGAAACACCTGGAAATCTGCAGTGTTTGCTGGCTCTTTATTCTTTTTATCAGACATCCTAAAATCTGGGCTTTCATTCTCCTTGTGTCTGTTTGGGATCCCCTGATATTGTCACAATGGTTGGATTTTTTGATGGTAACTTTTCCCTGGTACAGATTGCTGAAGGAGCTCAAGTTGTTTTAATATATTTGGGCCTTTTAAAATTATGATGCTGCACATCAGTTAGGTAGGGAAAAAGACCCACAAAGGGATTTGGTTTCATCATTTTGTTTTACTTAATCTACATTTTTTTCCTTTTTTGTTTTATCATACTTTGATAGGATGAAGCCACAGTACAAATTTGTTAGTCTAATTTGAATTTACATCAAAGTTAATCATGACTTTATGAGAACAGAAGAAATAAAACCTCAGTCAAGTTTCAATATAAATATTGAGCTGTGACTTTGGGAGTTGTAGCACCAGAAAATTCCAGGCATGTCTAAAAATGATTAATCACAGTGAAAGAAACAAATGGAGATTGTATTGCCCAGTGTCCAGAATTAGGACAGCTCCAGGTTTCTGCCAATAGAAAACAATCTACGTCTTGCACCTTCGGGACAGAAAACTTGGCTGGGAACTCTGGGAAGCGCTGGCAGTAATTGGCAGCTTGTTTGGAAAATCTCAGCCCATCAGTGAGGTCTTGGAAAGGGTGACAAACTTCAGGGAACTTCTGTCCCTGTCGAATTTAGCAGCCACTAGGTGCCAATGTTGGTCCAGTTTCAGAGCAGTCGGACAAAGCAGTGTCTGGCAAAGGAATCTCTCCGGGGGCTCTGAGTTTTTGCCGTGCTCAATTTGTGTCCTTTCACTGCCCCTTCCCTTCAGGTTGAAATCACTGCTGGTTTAGTTTTTGTCTTTCTGTAATCCAGCTTTTGCTAAGTGCAGCTGAACATTAAATTACTGGGTTTTGCAGTGTCCTTGCAAACTCAGGGAAGCCAAAAATTCCCTCAGTTCAAAATGCTCTGCTGTCTTGAGGGCAGCCTTTGGTGGTATGGCCACTGCCACGGCCTTCCTCTGCTTTGCACTGCTGCTGGTGGGAGAGGCTTGCAAGGGTCGATTTTATTTGGATGTGTCAGGTTCCAGAGCCCTTCTCCGTGGCTGGAAGAGGCAATCTATGAATCCTTGTCAAAAAAATAAATTATTAGTTGAGAGGTAAAGCCCTTTTGACCCCTAAAGAGGAGACAAGAAAGATGATTCAAGGTGGGAAGGGAGGCTGCAATCCATCCCTGCTGACACTCCCTTCCCTAGAGATCAAGGCCATTTAAGACAGGGCTTCATTTGAATTTTTTCCGCTTGGACTAAGATGAATGTTGTGTATTTCTGTAGCCCTATTCCTTAATAGTATTCTGAGGGAAGAGGCTTCAATCCACCTTTCCCAGGGAATGTCCTGATGTAAAACAGCACTGTTCAATTTTAACAGCTCTAGATTTCTAGAGAACTGGATGCTTGCTGGTCAGATGAGCCAAGCCAAATGAAATGTGACCAAAATTCTATCAGGCACATCCCATTTCTTTTGCCTAAAATGAAGATGCCAGGTCAGGCAGTAGCTGTGACATCACTGGGATAAACATTGGGAAGTGCTGCTGGAGAAGGCACTGGAGAGGCCACGTCAGGAGCAAATTGCCCCTGGGAAGGAGCTCAGTATAAATAGCAGCCATGTGGCCATTATGCAACTGGAGCAATTTGTTGTCACACACCCACTATTGAGTGTAATCTGAATTTCATTGGAGCCAATGTAATGGCAAAATATTTACGTGGGTCCCAGCAACAGGGCTGCAGCACTTTGAGAAATTGTTTTGTGCTCTGGAGAGAAAAGGCATTGAGATAAATAAACTTAGCATTCCTGAGCACTGCAGTAAACCTAGCACCATCAAAGGAGTCGTTAGGTGGGAATTGTTAATATTTCAGTGCTGACATTTCACCTGTTGGCAGTGAGAGTAAAATGCTGTAATTCAGGTATAAACCATGCCACTCTTTTTCCCACTTGCTCAGCTCCACCCTTGGCATCTTTTGGGCAGCTCCTGCCCAGGCTCCCCTGCTCCTGCTGTGCTTTTCCAGGAGCTCCAGTGACCTCAGCAGCTGCTGCTGCCAGAGAGCAATCGTGCTGTTGTTTTCTTCCTGGATTTGGGAGATTCTCCTGCTTTATAAACCAGCAGAAGTGCTTCAGTTCTTTCAGTTCTGATGCAGAAAAGAGTATTTGCAGCTGACTTCAGCAGTCAGCCCCAGAGTGGCTGCACCCAGAGGAGTGACATAAGTGATGCAGAGCCAGACAGTTGGACTCCACAAGGCAGAACCACTTTTACTGGGCAGAGCTGAGCTGTTTTACTTTGTTGGGTAGATCTGAGCTGTTTTATTTCATTGGGTAGATCTGAGTTGTTTTGTTTCACTGGGCAGAGCTGAGCTGTTTTATTCTATTGGGCAGAGCTGAGCTGTTTTACTTTGTTGGGCAGAGCTGAGCTGTTTTATTCTATTGGGTAGATCTGAGCTGTTTTATTTTGTTGGGTAGACCTGAGCTGTTTATCCAGCCTTCTCTGAGCTCAGACAGGGTGGTTCTTAGGGAATGAGCTGCCTTGTGTTTTGTAGAGCTCCAGAGCTGAATGTTAGCACATTGATCATAATAATCACATTCTGTCAGGATGGTGGCCCTGTAGCACAAAGGAGAACAGCATTTTGTGATGATGGAGCCTTGCAAACTGCTCTGGTGCATGAGGTCAAACAACAGACCCGGAATAAACTCTGAGGAAAGCCTGGCAGAAAGCAAGCAGGAAGATGAACAGAAGTCGTTCAGCTTGAGCAAAGCTGTTTGTTCCAGTGTTAACAAAATACAGAGAATTTATAGGCAAAAAGGTGATTCACACACTGCTATTTAATAAATGAAACCTGCAAATGTTCTTCATGTTAATTGAGTTTCAGTCTACACAGAATTGCTGTTCACACAAACCTTTTCTCTGTGCTACAGTGAGGTTTTGGTCAATAATGCTGACTCTGATGACTTGTTCTGCCCAGTGTGGAGGCAAACCTCATTTTATTTTATTTTATTTTATTTTATTTTATTTTACTTTATTTTATTTTATTTTATTTTATTTTATTTTATTTTATTTTATTTTATTTTATTTTATTTTATTTTATTTTATTTTATTTTATTTTATTTTATTTTATTATTATCCCAACAGTCACACCTGTGTTCCCAGACTGTGCAAGCAGATGCAGCCACCAGCTTGCCCCTGGCAGGCAGGATGCAGTGACAGTTTTGGGGTGTTCCAAACCCGTTTTGGGAGTGCTGCCTGCCTGTTTCATTTTGATAGCTGACATATTTTCCTGCCTTTGCACGTTGTTAGCAACTGTGATGTTATTTGTGCAGTTTGATGGAGTGTGTGGCTTAAGCATGACACAGTGGCCCTACCAGATAAACACTGAGTGTTGCTTTTGAGCCCTCAGTTAGTTCCAGCTGTCCCCTTTGCAGAGGGTTTTTTTTTTCAGATAAAACCCAAATGGATGAAAAGTTATAAATACAACCCTCTTCTGGTAGAATGGGAACTACTGCCATGGAAGAGATTCCCTCCTCTTTCTTCTTATAAGGGCAGAAAAGTTCTCTCAATTTTTTTTTTCCTGTATTCTGTGCAGCTTATTTGATATGTTGGTTGGTGTAAGCAGATTTTTTTTGCTAATTGGTCATTTTAAAAATATTTGTATATTGAAGCCATGTTGTAAAGCAGTTTCCTATTCTATGCATATCCAGTTTATAGGCACAGAAGAGAGGGGTAAGCTTTTAGTGTTAATCATTTATTTAATTTTGGAGAAACAAGAAATATCATGTAGGAAATTCCATGAAGGATGGCAGAGTGAATTTCTTCTGTAGTATTCTGCATTCGTACAGAATGGTGGCTGTCTTTTAAAAAATTGAAAAGCTCAGTGCAGGGGAAATATTCTAGAATCATCTCCAGAGGACAAGTTCTGGAAATATCTTAGAAATTTGATCAGAAATATTTAAAATCATGAAAGAGATCAAATTTGGATCAATATGAATGTTCAATAAGCATCCATTATTTCAGTTTCACACAGAATGCTTTATTATGGTTCACCCTCCAGGAAATTCAATGACAATTAAAATTATTTAGCTGATTATCTTCTCATTACCAGTCCATATGTAACTGTATTCAATAAGGGATATATTCAGTGTCTGGTCTATATAATCTCGGTGGTTTTGGTGGCAGAAAGCTCCTGAACCTGAGGAAGAGATGTCTGAGTTGTTCTGCACACAGGAATGGTCCTACCAAGCCCACTGGGACACCAGGAGATGGTGATGGGCTGTAAACTCACAGAGCCTGAGTGAGAAAAGAGTTGTTAAAATAACACAATTGGGGTTCATCATATATTAAAAAGTGTAGGGTGTGGGGGTGTAAATCTTCTTTCTATAAGAGCTGAGAATTCAGTGGGAAAATGCTAAGTTAAATGATTTTAAAAAATGTGGAGACTCTTCTTCATATGAGTAGATGATGAAACTTGCCTGTCCAAACCACACCAAGCTTCTCTTTGGACAAAAATTAAATCCAGCTTGCCAGACTTCGAGCTTTTTCAGCATTGACTGTTCAGACCAGGTTTCCCAGTGCTCTTGCTTTTCTCTTGTGGAGGAGTCTGAGGTTTCTGCCCTGCTGGCGGCAGGGCAGAGCTCACTGGATCTTGCGGGATTTGGGGATGTTCCTCCTCAGCCGCCGGCGCCCGAGGGCGAGCTGGCAGATCAGCTTCTTGGCCACCTTCAGAGCCCACGCCACTAAAATGAAGGTAATTACCACTCCAGCAATTAAAACGAGGTCTCGCCAGAAGAACTGGAGACACTTGGTCGGGAGGAGCCTGGTACAAACGCCCAGATCACTCCCAGCGAGCTGCGCCAGGGGTTTCATCCTCAGGTGAGCGGGGCTGGCGCACCTGAGCCGGGCGAGCGCGGGCGCGGAGAAATCCTCCAGCCACAGCTTGAGGTACAGGATGTGACAGTCACAGTGCCAGGGGTTGTCCCCGAGCTCCAGCTCCTGCAGGTGGGCCAGGCTGTCCAGAGCTCCGGCGGGGATGGAGGCCAGGCTGTTGTTGTGCAGGTGCAGGCTGCGGGTCAGGCGGGGCAGGGCGGGCAGGGACAGCAGCCCCCGTGAGCTGCAGTCCACGCGTGTCCCCCACGCCTCCCCCAGGGAGCGGCAGCTGCAGGGGGATGGACAGTCCTGACCCAGCACCGCGGGGAGCAGCAGGGCACAGCCCACCACGGCCAGCAGCTCCATCTCCAGCTGCACAAACAACAGTGATGAGGTTTATCACCATGGTTCTAAGGACAGGACTGAGGCCTTAAGTTTGAGCTTTGGTATTTTCCACATTCTGAACTGCATTGGTATATAACTCTAGACTTCATATAAAGTGTTAAATTCTCCTCACAATTTAGTCAGACAAAACAATCCTTTTCCAGCTCCAGGACACCACTGCAGCTTCAGGCACAAAAAGTGCAAACAACAGGGAATTGAGGAGAGCAAACTGGGAGGACGGGACCTCATAACCTGAAGCTGCAATTGGACAATTAACACAAATATGTAAATGGACCAGAACTTATAAAAGTGTGAGACTTTGTGACTCAGAGTCCATCTTGTGTCCATCTTGGGTCCATCATGTGGAACCCTGGCCAGGCTCCTGTACTGCCCAAGGTGTGTCCTTTGAAGGCCTTTTAATAAATCCCCACTTTATTCCTTTAACTCTGTCTAGCCTCTAAGTAGCCTCTCAAGGCATCAGAAGCACAGCAGTTATTTCTCCCCCAGGTTTAGGTTTCTGCAATAAAATCTTCAGCTTTCTATACGTCCCACAGAACCCTTCTCCACAACTTCAGCACAAATGCTGAAGACAGAGCACAGTTCTTCCCTTTCCTCTCTGGTTCATTGCTTTCCCTTCATAATTGTACAAAAAATATTATTGATCATAATTCTGGGAGAGAATGTCACCAGGAGATGACAGGAAAAAGCAGTTTAGTTTTAGGCAAAGGTTTCCATTTCTGCTTCCATATCTGCATAGATTTGATGCTAAAATTGTGTTTAAACCAGCTTTCAAAATTAAGCTTAAGGGATTGAATAATTTTAAGTGACTGAAAATCTTCTTTCTTTCTGAAGCTGCAATGCTCATTCTAACCCTCTCCTGTGTCTTTGTCAGTGAGTTATTCTGAGTATCTTTGCTCTGAACCCAGAAATTCATCCTTGATTTTTCAAGCAATCTACCAGAGCTCTTTTTCCCAAAGTAAACATCTTAGAAGGACAAACTACGACAGCTGACTAAAAAAAGTTCAGTGATATTTAAGGAAAATATGATCTCTTCTGATTTAATATAGAGACAGCAAGGAAGCCAAACTCAAACAGAAACAAGAACTGTGGCAAAAAGACAGAAGGGAGAGCTGTGGAGGTGCCTGGCTGGCACTTACCCTGTTTGATCCCTCTGGATCCCTTTCCCTCTGCCTGCAGGAGTGCTGCAGTGTGGATGGCAGTGCAGGCTGAGTGCTCAGAGTCCCCAAGGAAGTGTGGCAGGGGAGATGAGCTTTCCCAGCTTTTTCCTGTGCAGAATGGGGCAGCACCCCAGAGCAAGCTGCTATTTATGGCAAGGGTTAAAGCGCTTGGGGTGGGTCTTGTGTTTGCTGCAGACAATGAGGAAATGCTTTGGGTTTTTTGTTTTATTCCTAATGTATTTTTTTCTCTTGGATCTGACAGTATCTGGAAAAAACTCATCTGAAATTTGTGGGTTTTTTTCCTCAAAAAAAATCTCCAGGTATAAAAGTTAGTTTGGGTCTGAGCTGCTGACACACACAAGCCCCAGCAGACAAGGGAGATGAAGTTAGCCTGTGAAACTGAATTTTTCTGTATTAGTCAGCCAGGTTTGTTTAATATCTGCCTTCTCACCATTTCAATAAAACTTATAAAAGCACAGCATAACTTCAAAATAATCATGATAATCAGCTGACATTATTAGGGATAGAGAAAGGAAATATTAATGCCATTGAATAGAAATAGATGAAATGGTGTTGAAGCCACCCAAAATATAGTATTTAATTTGTCTTCAAAAACAATGACTCCAGCTAGTGAAGGGAAGGTTTCTGACATGATCTCTGTGTGTTTGGCTGCAAAGCCAGTAAATTAGGGTCATACAAGTTTATAACACACATGTATCTGTTCATCGAAACAAAGAATGCCATGTCTGCATGAAGGGAAAGCAAAAATAGGATTTACTTTTCACTTTTGATTGGGTAGGCAAAGTTCTGGATATAAGTTTTCCTTTGCCTTAGTCACCAGCCATGAACACACAATTCCTGACATTAGGAAACCCAGCTGGTTGTGGACCTGGTGTTTCATTCAGGCCACTTATGGGTAGTGTTGTTTTGGGGACAGGCTTGGAGCTCTGTTCTGCTTTTGGAAATGAAGCCCAGGTGAGGTTTTCATGTTGCAGATGTGCAGCAGGGCTGTGGTTTTGAGCTGTCCTTTCTTTATAACAGGAAAGTTATAATTTCCCTTATAAAGGAATTATATATAAAGGAAATTATTACACATTTAAATTTTAAATTTTTAAATTTGTAAATTTAAAGGAATTACAAATTCCTTTATAAAGGAATTATATATAAAGGAAATTATTACAAATTTCCTTTATAAAGGAATTTTCTGGTGTATAAATTATCCTGGCAGCAATTCCTGTTGTCTAATTTTTACTTATTTTTAAAGGACTTTTCTTCATTAGGTCTAATGAGTTACCAGGAGCCTGAACTTTATTAGGAACTTCCTTTGGAAAATGCTTTCTTGTGTATCTCTGCTCTTTAGCATTTGAAAAGGCAATTCAGACAGTGCCACGAGGAAAAGACAAAAATACTTCCAACCCTGTTTGAATTTGGATTTTTTCTATGAGGCGAGGAGAAGAGACTCCTCCTCTGCTGAAGTGAGCTCATCTGCCTGCCAGGTGTGGGGTGGACTGTTCACCACAGGAAGGTCCTTCTGTCCTAGGGATTGTTTCACTGCTTTTTTGGGAAGCACATCCATGGATTTCATCAATGTCTGTCTGCCCCTGTGCCCGCACAATCTGTGCCAGGTGTCCTCAGGGATGGAATCCAAACCTCCCTGTCACACAATGAGCCCAAATGCTGTGTCCTTTTGCACTGGAACAGGAGCTGGACGTTTGGAATCCCCTGGAATCCACACTCACACCCACACTGTGCCATCCTCAGAGCCAGCCCCACCTTCCTGCAGGTGTCCCCTCCTGGTGTCCCACCAGAGGTGGCTGCTCCTGCTGAGCCCCCAGAGCTGGCCCTGGCTCCAGCTCCCTGTGCAGGGAGGATCTGCCAGAAGCACCAGGCATTGGCATTTCTGATTTTTAGGGCCGTAGCTTTTTGTAGGCCAAACGAGGATTCTTCATTTAAGAGGATTTATTAAGAGCCAATTTGGGAAAAAAAAAAAAAAAGTTATAATCGGCTATAATCTTGTTAGGGTATGAAAGGGTTTTTTTTTCCCACAGAGAGAATCCATTTGAAGTTTTTGTGAATGAGAGAGGCTCTGTCTCCTCTCAGTGGAGAGGGAATTCTGGACATTCTTGTTCCCAAAAAACCCTCTCTGCTCACCTGACCCCCTGAAAGCCCTTTTTCTCTGGACCAGCTTTCTTTGGAGGCCTTTGCTTGTCCAGTGAGTTCCGTGGGGACTATGTCTGATTATTCAGGGAGGGGAGATTTCTGCTTTCCTTGTGCTTCAGAATAAAAGCTGCAAACTGGAGATAAAAGTGCACATCCAACGTGTGACCTGCTGAGAGCAAATTCAGGCAGAAGATGCCATTATCTTTTCTAGTCACTTTTAAGGAATTACAGTCATTTATTGCTGTCAGTGACCTGTTCTTGACCTAGAAAGACAGAAGTTTTCTCCAGCACTATTTCCATCTCCAGTGCTGAAAATTCCCACCTCACATTGCCAATGGACAGCTTCCCATTTCAAATCTCTCACCTTGATTAATTCTGTTCTTTTGTGCTTTCAAGTAGGTTGGTGAGAGCAGACTGACCAAATTGTATCTATGTAATTGGATGTGATTCACTGGTAATTAATGAATTCTACAAATAAGCAAGAAGAAGGGTAAGAAAAATCAATCATAAAATTCATTCTCACATCAAAGAATACTGCTGGCAGAAAGGAACTAAAGAAAAACTGTTGTTTCTCTCAAATCTTTCTGCCTGAAGGCCAAAACATTCCTCTTACTTACTTCACTCTGCAGAACTTGCTGTCAAAGCCTTCTGAGCATTTCCACACGAGAAGACTCCGAGTTTCCTCCTGTCCATATTTTTTCCTGCTGCACATTTATCGTGGTTTTGCCTAAAGGGGTTTTGCCTCATGTAGATTTGCCTCTGTCAAATCAAAAATCCCATTTCCTCAGATCATTCCACAGCCAGATGAAGTCTTGTCATTTAGGAAATTCTCCTCCTAAACTGTACTCCACCCATTTTATCAAGAAATCCTCTCTCCTCCCGCCTGTTCTCATGAGGACCGTCCCTCTTTGCCGTTTTCCCCGTTCAGAATTTCCCTCAGTGATTGCTCATTTTCCCACTAGGTGTCATCCAAGTTATTTTGCTCTCAAGTGTTGAGCATCCTCTCCCGAATCGGCCCTTGAGCTGTAATTTCTCAATACAAAAGAATTGCCTGAAAGGACGAAATATTGTGCTCTTTTTCAGGATATAATTTTCTATTGTCTCCAAGATACAAATAAATCCGAGGTACAAAATATATTAAGTGATCTGTCTAAATCAGAGGGCTAAAAGCACATGTTTGTGTTTGATGGAACTCGGTGGGTTTTGAGCCTGTAAATGAAAATATTCATGGTCAATTTGGATTTACACAGCCCTGGGCTGGGCAAACTGGAGGCTCTGTGCCCCTCTCTGCCTTGCTTGCTTTGCTCTGATGAAAAGCTGATCTTTTCCTAGCTCTTTATGCACAGTCACTGTCATTAAAAATACAATCCAGGGCTCCAGGCAGGCTCAGCACAAGGCTGCATTTCTGGGAATGTTTTATTTAGAATTGAGATGGAGCTGTCAGAGCAGATCTCCAGCTTTCTGTTTTCTGTGCATGCCATTTGTATTCAATTAAATTCCAATATTCCCTCTGGAAATACCTGGGATTGGTGCTGATGGAGGTTCAGTGCTTGCACCCGACTGAAGACAGTCCAAATCAACCCCATTTTTACCATTTCCTGGTATAAATGGCTGCATGTGGAATTATTTCCAGTTCCAGATTATTTCCCTGCTCTGTTCCAGCTGTTTGGGCCACTGTTTGTTGAATTCCCAGTGTGACAAAGAGCTGTCCATGAATGTCCCTTGCTCCAATGCTCTGCTAACTCTTCAGGCCAGCCTGCTACAGGTGTTGAAGCATCTTCACCAGTTTCTTGCACAACAGCTGCGGCAGAAATGCATTTCACAGAGATTGTTCAGCACTCTGAGGGTTGCCTCATCTAAGGAGAGTAGTGACAAACAAAATCATCTAAACCCTCAGCTAAACCCTGCTATTTTCTGCTTGAAGGGTTGGAAATGTAGGAGGCAGGGCACTGAACTTTATGGCCACGCTGAGCAGTTGCTCTTGGAGAGATCAATTAGGTACTAATTAGTGCCTGATCTAAAAGGCTACATTGGGAAAGCCCAGGTGAGGAGTTTACCATGGGAACTCACTGTAGAATTCCACTCACTGTCCATAATGGATAAAATGGTTATTTTTTTTTTATGCTGCCCTTTACAAAGCTGTGACTTCATGGGTTTTGAAATAAACCAGCCAGCTCTGGGTATCTATCCAGTGATGAATTAATTTTCCCCAGTGAGAGCAGCTCCACTGCCATTGCTCCTGCCCCACTGATGCTGTGTTTACACCCTGACTGTGGGGCCCAGCCTTGCAGATGTGTCCAGATGTTTGCAGGAGAGTTTGCCCAGACTCCTGATCCCTCGTCACTGCACACAGACCTGATCCCATTGTGCTGAATTCCTCCTGCTAGCAGCTGGATTGTGGGGAATGTTTCACCCACAGGAGATCCAACCCCAGTTTCCAGTTCTTGCATTGCATCCTCAAACCCTGATATTTGCACTTCAAAGCAATGTAGGATATTTTTTTTTTAATGGGCTTGATATTTTGAGCCATTAAAGTTCACATTTTGCAAGTCCTGGTCCTTAAGGCTGCAGTTTGCTAATGAAAGCAGATCAAGTGCCTTGGTTTCTGAAAGAAACCCTTTATATACTGTGACCTGTGATAAAATCTCAAGAGCTGAAAATGCTGCTGTGCTAATCCTGTTATTTTCTATCACTGAATGCTGATGTACAAACAATCTGGGGAGTCAGTTTGATCAAGCTGGCAGCTAAATTAATCACGTGGTCACTTTTATTAGGGTATAAATAAGCAGCAATTCCTCTGAGGAGAATTGTGCACTCATTAAAAGATGCTGCAAGCCTCTTCCTTCATTATCTGATTATCTCTTTGCCCTCATTTGGTGTCTCCAGCCCAGTGCTGATGATTGCATTCAGTGAAACTCCCCACATTTCATGGAGCTGGTTGGAGGTTATTTACAATTTATTTCCTCATCGGTTTTGATAAATGCGGGTGGTTTGATGCTGTCCTGCAGTGCAACTCGTGGTGTCATTCTCTCCACGCTGACAGGCACAGCACCTCTGCCTCTAACAGGGAAAGCAGAGCCTGCAGTGAGAGGAGAGCTCCCTGTCCTCTCTAATCAGCAGCTCTGAAATCACTCAGGGTTTGCCTCGTGCCTTGGCTGCTTCTGCACCTTCAGCTGCTCCAGCCAAAGGGCACTGCTCGGGTTTATGACTACAGAAAACCTGTCAGCTTTGCTTTACAGGGTTTTTTTCATGGGGACACATCCCGTGAACTGTTCTGAGATATGAAGTGTCTTCAGCTGAAAGGATGAGGAAAGAGAAATCCCTGGGACTCCCCTTCCCATTAAGTGGTGCTCACTGCCTCCCTTCAGTGGCACTTTGTGCTGTTTTAAGGACCTTTCACTGTGATCTAAGCATTTTTGTGAGATCAGAGTGCTCTTCCTGAGGTTTTGCTTCCATGCTTTGCTTTTTGCCTTTACTCACCATCTCCATTCCTTTGGATGTTCCAGTTGGTTTCCTAGTGAACACAAATTATTTTTCCTTTTCTTCTCCTCCAAACTCTGATTAATCTCCATGAATAAAACCAAACTTGGAGCAGGGAGATCCTTTCCAGAATACAGGGCCACGAGTGTGTTTTGCACTGGACTTTTGAAATAGGTATAAATCTTGTGGCTTTTAATATTTCTTCCATCAGACTGCTGAAATAAGTGCACAGAATGTGAGCAGGAACAGCATCTTCAGTCTGAAATGAAAACAAAATTAATTCTCCCCTACATTTTGGTTTTGGTAATTCCTTTGCCAAAAAAACCCCACCCCAACCAAAGTTTATCATCCATGTCCTTAGGCAAAAATCTGTGACAAGGGCTCAGTCCCTTTTGCTGTTTTAAGCAGCAGTTAATTGATGCTGATGTACCAAGCCTCAAGCAAGTTCCTTTCAACTCCTTAAATATCTCACATCCTATTTTTTTCAGGCTAGAGGTGATTCTTCCTCCTGTCTAAAGAGCCAGGTAAAAAACAAAGGAAATAAGGATAAAAAGAATATCCAGGTCCTGGGGAAGAAAGGGGGAAGAAAGTTCAGCCTGGAAGAGAATAATAACAATTATCTAACAATAACATTGCAGTGCAGATAGTGGGTGAAGAAGGAATTCTGTGTTTAATCAGATTGTGCCAGCAGGTGAAATGGAAGCGTGTGCTCACTTCTGTAATAAAAATTCTCGGGGATCTTTTGATGAATCTGTAGCTCTGCATTATTTTTTTTCACTGAAAACCAGATTATTTGGGTGAGAAACACAAGGCCCTTCCCCTACACATCTTTTTTTCCCCCATTAGCTTCCTTAGTGACCCAAGACTTTGACAATTTCAGCTGTTTCTTGATGCCTTACATTGTGCCTGGCTGAGTTTATCTGCTCGGCTTTTCCTTTGTGTTCAAGGTATTTAAGAGCCACATTCCCAAACAACACCCACATTGTTGCTACTTTTTTCCAAAGCCGTTTTCAGTCAAGTAGCAAAGAAAAGAGGAGGGTTTACTCCCTTTTGCTACTTTGGAGCTCCAGAGTATCATTTCTCAAATGCTTCAACATAGGGGTGCTTGTGTTGGCACTGACAGACTGACATCTCCCTCAAAAATTATTCAGAATAATTTTCTTTTCAAAAAGAAAAACTTCCTTATCTAAAATGAGCAATTCCTACCAGCCCTAATTTGCAGGAAATGTTGCCTGACCCCCCTCTGAACTCGAGGTCAGCTTAAGCTCTCTCTGGATAAGAATATAATAGAGAAAGATATAATTATATATATAATATATAGAACTGTATAATCCTGATTGTGTTTCCTTTGGTTAGAAGGGCAAAATAAAGGTTTTGCATCTTCCATTAACCCTGTGGAAGGTTTCTTAGGTTGGTTTTAAATGACAGCTTCTTTGCTACTTTTTTTAAACTATATGTTAATATATTAAGAATCTCTCCAACTTTCTTTGATCAGAACTGCTGCAGATTTACATTTATTAAATGAGGTGAAGGTCAATGTTCTTACTGGGAGACTGCATTTAAAGTACTGAGCTGCAAAAGGGAAATACTGAAAATTAGATGATTTTTAAAATGGTTGCAGCATTTCTCATAATTCTATAGGTATGGACTTCTTGATGAGAAGGAAAAACCTATCTAAATAAATTGCATGTGGATAAAACCTATCTAAATAAATTGCATTTCTATATGGATAGATATTTTAAAGAATGTTTAATTTACAGGTGCTTTAACCCTGAAGCACCCCATGGAAACCATGGGTAAGAGGAAATCTAAACCAGTCTGGACTTAAGTGAGGGACAGGTAGAAGTATTTAAAATGTTTGAAACAACAGGAAGATAATTTTCACCATCTGATTATTTCAGATTTCAATTGTTTGGTGTGATTTAGATAACTTATTCTTTATTCCAAAGCAGATTTAAACTGGTGGGATGCCCCATTGATCAGGGCTTTCATTCGGGATATGGCAGCACTGGGTTTAATTCCAGAAAATGCAGTTTTTGCTGCAAAGTGGAGCAGCTCCAGTGGGGAAGGTTGAAGAGAACGCAGCAGGCCAGCAGTGCAGAGGGCAGAGAATTCAGGATTCAGGGAATCAGAGGAATTCAGGATGGTGTGGGATAAATCTCTCCTCAGTCACATCCAATCTTGCCCCTCCTGGGTGAGAGCCACACCCCTGCTTGGACTGCAGGGCTCTCGGAGCCGTTCATATCAACAAAATAAAGTTCAGTTTGATGGAGTGCACTTTTCCTGGCCTTTTTCACTTCAGGAAAATTCCTATTCTGCTTGCCTGGTTTGTCCTGGCTCCAGCTGTGTGGAGGAACTGAGGCATCACCTCCTCCTCCTCCTCCTCTGCCACCCCAGGACTTCACCTGCCGGGTCCTTGGCCCTCTCTGGAGGGCAGAGGCACAGCCCAGGCTCTGACAAACCCAGCCCTGGAGGATTTTCCTGTCACCCAGCAGTTTTCTGTCCTGCTGGCTGCTTTCCATGGTCCCCATTTCTCGTCTCAAACCAACACCCAGCATAACTGTGGAAAAAAATTTAACACAGGTAAAATGTTAAGACATTAACACAGGTAAGTAATTCTTATTTTATTCCTCAGCACCACAGCCAGGATGAATTTCGGGGTGCCAGGTGCACGGGGACAGTGTGGCTGTGCTGTCACTGTGTCCCCTGGTGTCCCCCCTGTGCTTCCCTCCCTCCTGTCCCCACCCATCCCCTTGTTCAGAGGTCACTGCTGGGATCATTCCTCGCCCCCCCTGCATTGATTTTCCACCTTTCTCAGACTCTCAGCTCCTGCTGGGAGCTCCCAATTTCCATAATGATGTGCTTAGCAATCGTTGCCATGTGCAGGATTAATTTCACACTTTGGGAAGGGCAGGCTCACTTGCCAGACTGGATTCTTTTTAGTGTCAACTCTGCTGAAATGGTGACATCATTTTCTCCTCTGTTGTCTGGTAACTTTGATTTATTTCCCTCTTCTTGACTTTTTTTTTTAACTTTCTGAACAGAAATAAAACTTTCCCTCCTTAGTATTCAAGCCAGTTTGTTTGGTTTTCTTTCAACTGCAAACAAATCATCTCTTTTTTCACACAAGCTGGGGCAACTTTTAGGGTGTCCTGGCTTTCTGCTGGCCCTGGATTGGGGTGCCCCCAAAGTCCCTGGCCCATGTACACGCTGTGCACTCACAGCCTCACTGCCTTGAGGTGGGCAGGGATTAACTCCTCTGCACCAAGGTCATTTCTCATAATTGTGTAAAATACTCCAAGAGTTTTTTTGGGTTTATTTAGCACCCTTGCACTGCACCATGGCTGTAGTGGGGCCACTAAGTGATAAATCAGCATTTCTGTGTCCACACCTGCTGTAACTTGTGTGGAAATTTTTATTTGGCAATGGCTGGACAAGGAGTGATGGGGAAGAAAGAAAATGTGATTTATATTTGCTCTTTGCTTGTGTGACAATTTATGAGTCAGCCACAGCCTAAACCACAATTCCACTGTCCTTCAGAGATCTCCAACTGTTCATTTCCAGCAGGAGTTAGCACCAGGTCTCCATAATGTTATCATTCAGCAGCAGATGCAGCTTTAAAACTATTTGTGGTGTTTATTCATCTGGGCAGAAATGAAGAGAATCTGCAATGAGGAATTTCCAGAGATTTCATACAAATTGCTGGAATTAGTTCTTTCCATTTTTAGTGGCAGTAGTTTATGGACCTATATGCTGACTTTTGTAATTAACCTCTGTTTCTGATTATAAGGCAATGTCAAATGTCCTGTAGGATTTGAAAACCTTCCTACTTTTTACTTTCAGGTTCCTTTTTGCTTAAAGAATAGGAACAGATCAGCAAGCTTGGAGTTGCTGTTTTCTTGCATGAGCAAAGGAATAAAGAAAACCAAGGGTTTAAAGGCCTCTACATTATAAACCAGGTTAGATTCTCATGACATTGTATTTTTCCCCATCACACAATGGGATTCAGTGGAAGTGGGAGAGTTTAAGTGAACTTAAAGACATGTTTTGTCAAAGGGAGAGTTTCTGGTGATGCAGGGGTGCAGATTTCTCCTACTTATTCTTGAGAGTTTCTCCTCTTACAGTTCTCAGCAGAATCTCCTTTTCTGTAGACTCATAATTGCCAAATATGATTTATTTTTGAGTCTCAGCCCTGTTGCTTTCCTCTCTTCCTGCACTTTTCAATGCTTTGTGATCTTGGCCGTGCCCAGCTCTCAGGAGTTTGGGAGTGATTTGTGCAGTCAATGAAATCCTGGGCTAGGCTGAGCTCAGCCTCCTGTGACTGGAAACAATTTCCTTGGATGGAATGGGGGTTGCTGGGTGCACTATTTATTCCTGACTGGGGGAAAAGAACACAACAAACTATAGAGCTGCAAAAAAGAAAACAAATGAAAGCTATAAAAAATGACACTTGACTGTGCAAGGAAAACCTCCAGCAGGAGCTTGCTGCAGCCAGAGTCAGGGAATGGTTGGAGTCAGGAATAAAGAGGAATAAACCAGTTTTTCATGCTGTGATAAACAAGAATTCTGTGTCTCAGCTCATTTCTACCCTCTAACAAGAGGGCTGCTGCACCACAGGTGACCTAGGAATGGTTTCCATGGCAGGGCAGGAGAAAATGATACTGAAAACCTGAGCCCATCTGTGAGTGACTTTCAAATGACTCTGAGGAGCTGGTGACATTTTTGGGTGCCCATCAATCCTTTGGTGGATGAGTCAGTGGTGTGTCTCAGCCCTGGGCATGACAGATGTTTGCTCATGAGCAATTAGAGGCTGTTCTGACTTCTGCTGTCCCCAGAGCTGATCTCTGCTGCTGGAGCCTGACAGGAGAGCAACTTGTCCTGCTGTGGGCTGGGCTGGCACTGCCTGGGAAATGGATTTGATTCCCACTATCGGTTCAGAAACAACAACAAAAAAATCCTCCCATGGGTATGGCATGTTCTTTATTTTAAAGTAACATTTTTTATCTAAATGGTATTTTAAGTTAAGTTGTATCAGCCTCCACATATTTTCTCTCTTTTTTATTTTTCTTTATCTGTTTTTGGCAACCTCAAGAGGTAGAAAATTCCTCACAAAAGGCTGGACCTTGCCTTTGTTAGAGACCATTTTTCCACTTGTAAGTTTGAAAAAAAAAATCAATGAGAAGCAATCAGCAAAACCAAGGCCACCAAACAATAAAACCTTGGAGTACAGAAATTATCTCAAACTGTAATACCCAAACCCTCAGCTCTCCTGACCTTTCTGCTTTGCAGGGTGCACGTGGGTGAAACCACTTGAATGCTGATAATTTTTCAATGTCACCCCCCCCAGTCCTTGTTTACTCCTGGACAGAGATAAGTTACCTTACACAGCTCTTTGAGGCAGCATCATAAAGCAGTAATTTAGAATGTAATTTCGTTTGTGCAGCCCAGGGAACACAAGGAGCTCTGTGGGGTTTGAGTCCTGCCCACTGTGAGCCAGGTGAAGCTGCCTGGAGTGCAGAATTTGGGCTGCAGAGTGAGGATCAGGAGCTACACCCTGAGTAGGAGCAGTGAGGATGAGGAGGAGTTACACCCTGAGCAGGAGCAGTGCTCACAGGAGCAGTGCAGGACAATTTGTGGAATATTCACAGAATCCCAGGATGGCTTGGGTTGGAAAGGAACTCAAAGCTCACCTCACTCCACGTCCTTCCACTACACCAGGTTGCTCCAGCCCAGCCTGGAACATCCCCAGAGGAATCCACAACTTCTCTGGACCATCTGTTCCAGTGCCTCACCACCCTTCCAGTAAAGAATTTCTTCCCATTATCCCATCTAACCCTGCTCTCAGCTTAAAGCCATCCCCTCTTGCCCTCTCACTCCTAAAAATCCTCTCCAGCCTCCTTGTGAGCCCCTTTAGGCATTCAAGGGGCTCTCAGCTCTCCCCAAAACCTTCTCTTCATGCAGAGTTCATTCTGCTTTATTTCCTGGGTCATTATTAAAGCCTTCTCTTCATGCAGAGTTCATTCTGCCTTATTTCCTGGGTAATTATTGAATTTCAAACCAAGCAGCTGTCTGTATTCTGTGCTGCAGGTTCTGGCAGAGGTAGGAATTTCAGGAGAATTTTTCCTACTGATTTTGACACTCTGCTAATCTCTGATTACTCTGTTTTAGGAGTTTCCTTAGACAAGAATATTGTTGTATTGGCAGGAGGAAAACTGACCACAAATTGAATTTGCTGTCCAGCTGGTGACTGGGTCTAAAATGCCAGTTTAGGAATTCTAGAATTCCTCTGAGCCTTTGCCCTCTCTTCTTTTTGTTCCACAGTCTGGAAATGGATGAAGGATCAAGCCTAGGAGCAGGCAATCCTCCAGACAGAGTCTGAAATGGGTACAGTTCAGAAAAATATAAGCATTTTAGGAAATAATGTCATTTAAGAAGTGACTCTCATTTAGGGAAGTTTGCTGTAATTCAGACACCCCTTCTGAGTGAAGAAGTGAGCAAGCTGCATAAAACAATGGGGGTTTTGCTTTGCTAAGCTGAGCTTTTCTCTGAGTACCTCAGTCCAAGTTTGGGGTGTGATGCTTTCAGCCTCAAGGTGATTTGATAAAAGTTGTGGGGCCAAAAGGAAGTGGAGCTATTTTGGCATGCCGAGGCAAAAAGAACAGACAGAAAAGTTAAATAGAAACCCAAGAACTCTGAAAATCCCAGTCTTTTGAAAGTAAAGTGTTATTAAGGACATAAGGATGATTTTAATTTAATTTCACACTAGGAAACAGGCTCTGTAGCTTTTGTATTTTGGGGAATTATACATAAAATTCTTATGAAAACAAGACAATGTTAGTACTAAAGGATTCAATGAGTTCAAGTCCATGGAATTATAAACCTGAGGGGGACCCACATGTCACAGGCATGCTGTGAGGGTTTAGTGTCACTCATACTCAGCAATTCCATTTCATGCAGCACTGTTTAAAAGTGCTCCTTTCTCCCTAATCCCAGCTCCTTTCCTCAAAATGTCACGGATTAAGGGACACTATCAAGAAAGGGAGGAGTTTAAATTCCAGCAAATCCTGGTGCCAAGAGTTTTTTTCCTCCCAAAGTGTGCACAGATGCACTGAACCCCTTGGAGCAGCTCAGGCTGGACAAGGCCACTTTGATTTGCTGCAAAAATTCTGTGACTCAGAGTTACACCTATGATGAGTCCTCCCTGCCAAATACTCCAGAGACAGCTTCAGAAATAAATGGGACAATTATTAAATAACTTGACAGATCAGGTGGACTTTAATTTACTAATAGTTAATGCCTCCTATAAACTAAAAAACAATGGGAGGAGGAAAGTCTCCTTGAAAAATGGGATTTGTGCTAGAAGTGTGAACCCCTCAGAGGTTATCCCAGGGAGAAATGTGCCAAATGGGAAGTGAGGAGGATGTTGGGAGGGGAAGGGACATTGAGGGGGAAGTCAAATCAGAAAGTTTGTTTTGTGGGAAAAAACCCAAAAACTTTGTGGTGGAGGTCAGGGGAGAAAATATCCAAGCTTCCTTTTGGGCCCAGTTTGTGGGTTTAATAGAAAACAAATAAACTAAAAGTGAGTTTGTGGGGATGTAAGGAAATGCAAAGTCTGTGAGAAATGGACTGCCAGGTTTGGGGGACATGAGGACAGGAAAAAGGGTCCAGGTGGTTACAAATCCAAATCCTGCAGTGAATGAGGATCCAGAGCCAGGTGTGCACCTGCATTTTAATCCTGCTCCTGAATGTCTCACCTGCCACCTGAACACACAGATCAGGCTCATTCCATGATTTCCTGGCATTGCCCCTCTTTCTGTCTCTGCCCTATTCCTGGGCAAGTCTGGGAGAGCTGCACAAAACAAAAGGTGATATTTCATGGGTTTTTGAGCAAATGAAGCCAATCAGGGATCTGATTTCTGCTCATTGAAACTCTTACCTGGAGCACAACTGGAGGCTGTTTCTGTAGGATGTAACACTAGCATATACCTCAGTATATATCCAGTATACTATGCTCTGCTATTTTGTTAGACATATATTTAGCATTAAGAGACAGTTCTCTTTCCTAGAGGGTGAATATTGTTCTATGTATATATGTCCTGTCTAATGTATCTTTAAGAAAAATGTACATTAACAATATATATCTATTCTTAAAATCCTCCTCTGCTAAACCACCAAAAACCCCTCAAAATACAAAAAACCCCAACAAGGTAAAACACCATTAAACAGAGTTTGTTTCATTGTTTGCATAACCCCCCAGTTTTTTTCTTCTTTAAAATGAAATGAAAGGAATACAAATTTTTGTTCCCAATGTGGCTCAAATGTGCCACAATTTTTAATGGAGGTGTGTGTGAGCAACACAGTGTGTTCTGAACTGAAAGGAATGGAAATCTTATTCCCCACCTTGCACTGTGGACCTTATTCCTGTATGAAAACCATTTTCCTGGGAAAAATCCATACATGTGCAGTTGAATGATCTTATTTCATCACTGGCATCATCTCAGGCAAATCATTTCACATTCTTAAAAGATCCCCAGTGCATCTTTCCAATAACACAAATTCAGCTGGCTTTTTTAGGAATTCTGCCTTTGTTTGGCATCTGAATGATACAGCAAAAG
>JANPWX010000267.1:194238-218333 GCA_024734555.1 Trochalopteron elliotii
ATCAGGTGAAGGTGGTGGGCACAGTTTGGTGCCAGTCCCACTTTTCCAGGGCTAGGCTTTGCAGTCCAGCTAAGGCAGGGCTGTGCTCAGCCCAGGGCTGCTGCTCTCCCCTGGGGTCTCTCCTCACTCCTGGCCATTCCAGGCATGACTGAGCTGGACAAATGTCCTTCCTTCCTCCTTCCAGCTGTGCTGGGGCTGGCTGGGCTCAGCAGGAGATCACCAGGGGGTTGGCCAGGGACCTTGGGCTCTGTGCCTGCTCCATGGGCTGCTTGTGCAGCAGCTCACAGGCTGCCAGCTCCTGCTGAAGGGTGTCTAGCACTTCAAACAGCTGGGCTTTGCCTTGGGAAAGAAAATGGCAAACGTTAGCATTTGAGCAAAGCAAGGAAGTTGCAGTTTCACAATTGTAACAGGCTCTTTTCTTCATAGGTGCCTTGTCAGGTGGTTATCATAAAATGCCTAAGTTTTGTGACCAAATAATGAATTCCTGTCCATAAAAAACTGGCAAATCTGGGTTCAGCTGTCTTCTCTGTTTTTCTCTTGCTTCATTCCCTGTGCACTGAGGTCTCATGTGTGAACAAAGACTATTTCACATCACAACTGCCAACCCAGTCATCCTCTTTGGCTTGTCAGAGAAAAAGGTCTGATTACAAAGACTTGAGAAAGCTGCTTAACTCTCCCCACATGCTCAGCCAGACAGTGGAAAGCAGAGGAGCTGAGCTGTGTCTGGTGATGCAGAATGGGCAGAGAGCAGCACTTTTTGGGGTTTTAGGGTGCTGAGCTGTGCTGCCGTGACAAAGGGAGGAACTTTGCATCCCTTGGAGTCCCTGTTCCTGTTCAGGAGAATTGGCAGCACCTCCTGGACACTGTGCTGTGGATCCAAAGAGCCTCCTCTTCTGTTCTCCCAGGAGAACATCAAACCCATGGCTCAGCTGTGGTTTCTCTCTGTGCTGGTGTCCTGGAGCCTACAAAGGTCTGTCTTTGCCCTCTTTTCTCTGCTCCCTCTGCAGCTGAAGAGCACAGCTTGGCCCTGGATTGCTGGGCACCAGAAAAAATGGGCTTTGAAACTGCAAACCCCAGAAGGGCTGCCCTGCCATTCTCCCTAAATCCCTGTAAATAATATTCTCCAGAACCGAGCCCCCAGGCCACATCTGGTCCTTTCTAATCTTGTCTTTGACTGCTGCCTGCCCATTAAAAGTACCTCCAAGCCACGTTCCTGGGACAGGATGTTCATTCCTTGGAGGAAAGTACAAATGCTCTGCTAATAGGAACAAAGTGATCAAACCAAAGCCCCGGGGCTGTGATCCCTGCACGGCTCCTGCAAAGGCAGCTCCAGACCATTGGCAAGGCACAGGAGTTTGCAAGTTTAATTTTCACACAAGGATCACGAAATGCTCTTATTGGAGTGCAGGTTTGATCTGGTTTCTGTACAGAATTGTTTTGATGGGTAAATCTGGTGCTGCAACAGAGGAACACATCACACTGGGGCAGCAAACCTGAGAAACAACTACATACTTGGTCATTTTTCCACGTTCTTCTATCCATGAAACCCTGAAAACATCTGTAGGATACTGAATTACTCCCAAAAGGCCAAATTTTCATTTAAATTCGACTGGAAAAAGCACCCTGGGTGTGGTTTTGGTGCATCACTTTCTACAGGTAATCTTCTTGCTAACCATCTCCTTCTCCTCAGCCTGTATCCCAGGATCTGAAATATCCTTTTCCTACCCATCTGTGTGTTACCCAGTGTTTGTCCCAAAAGGACACTCTTCACACTTCTTGGTCTTTGGATTTCATTTCTTTTCTTACCAGGCTGGGGGTCACTGCAGGATTCCAAAGTGCTCAGCAGGATTTTCCCCAAGGCTCGCTTAGATATGTTCTTTAAAAAACAAAAAAACAACATTATGGCACAAAGATGTCCTTCACCAGTTTACAGGTATGCAACAGAACCTAGGTGCAGGGTATTTGCATTTGGAAACTAAACCAAAATGGCACTGATTAACACAAGACTTGGTATTTGCTTTATTTTCAAGCATTTTATCTGCTCAGACAGCAGTTTTGTAGGGGGTTGCAACTCCTTCACACGGCTGTGGAAAGAGAAATAGCAATTATTCAGTGAAAAATACAGAATATGTGCCTGAACAACTGCAGGTGGCAAGGAGGGTAAGCAGAACAAAAGCTCTTTGAACCCTCTGCCAGGTCTATGGGGAAGGTGAAGTGCTCCTGCTGGTATTATTTTAGGAAGGGTCTTCTCAGACCCAGCTGAAGGACAGAGCAAATGTCCTGTGGCAGGGCTGGATTTGAGATTAATAAATAGTGAGAGCACTGGAAAAATGACTCAGGAGTTGGATGGTCTCTCTCAGTGGTGGTTTTACATAAGAAATCTGGTGGGACATCACATATGTGCCTGGAAAAGCAAACTCTCCTAATTTGCTGTCAAGACACTGGTGTGCTTTCTGGGAGATGGTCCTGCAATCAGTTTAATTAGCACTTAGAGAGGCTGTATCTGCAGGGACAGGCTGTTCTTGCTCAAACTTCCCGAAGTGGAAGTGGGAGGGAGCAATTCTGGGAGGAAGATGCTGTTACCTCCAGGCAGAGCTGGCCCTGCTCCCTGACCCTGGGGCCTCTTCCATCTGCTGGGCTGCCCCAGTGGGGACTGGGGCAGAGTGGGAAGCAGTCTGAGGATTTCACATGGCCTCAACAGCACAGGGTGAGGTTTTATTAGTGAGGTTTATTATTATTTATTATCAGACAGGATGTGTGTGTAGGTAGGTTCTGTTGTAAAGGAAATATTTCAGACATGCAGGTGAATGTGCTGGGGAAGTGACACCTAAACCCATAGGTTCTGATGGGTAAAGGTTTCTTTTGTTTTAGGCAAATCCCATCAGGGATTTAGGGGATTCTTGCTAAACTCTGCTGGGAGTTTTATCTCTTTAATACTGACTCAGAGTTACATTAGCATGCAAGGTCCTGTTCTAGGAGGAAAAATACACATTCTGGAATCTTCCTGATTACTCATGCCTTTGTTTTCCTCGTTTGCCCTCAATTTTGGTTTAGAGGGTAACGAGCCTGAAGATTCAGCTCCAAGGAGATCTCCAGGCTTTTAGAAAGCCAGTCAAAGGGGTCTCAAAGCTTTCTGCAAGCACCAGGCAGATCTCAGGGCACACAGATGTAAAATTCTGTCCTGCTGAAAAGGCTTTTGTACCTCCTAGAAGGGGTGAACATATTCTTAGTTTGGAAAGGAGCACAAACCCCAGTGTTCAGTCCCAGGGCTGCTTTCCCACCATACCAAGTCTCGGAGCTGTTGGAGGAGCTGCAGAACATCCAAGAGCTTCTCTTCCACCAGGGACAGCCGGACCCTCTCTGTCTCCAGCATCTGCAGCTCCATCTTCAACACTTCTGTCTCCTCCACCTTCTGCTGCAGCTCCCCGAGCCAGGGGCCTTTCATCTGCACAAAACACAGCAAACTGAAGGCACTGGAGCTTTCCCTTTCTTGCCCAAGGATGGCAAAGCTGAGTTTTCCCCCTTTTGTGGTAAATGGGGCTCACTCCAGGAAATTCTTTTGGAGGGAAGTACATTTCTTTAATTGCAATTTCTTTAATGTGCTGCATAAGGTGAAATACCAGGAGCTGTTAGGAAATCAGTGCCTTGCTCTTGTGTGCAGTGGGAGTTCATTCACCACTGGCTGCAGGCAGGTCATTCAGGAATTTTAAATACTAAATGCATTATATATTTTATACTTAAACACCAGCATTTCTATGTCAGCTTTCTCCCCTTTTGCATTCCTGTTGTCCTCTCTAAAGCAAAACTCATTTGTGTGCCCTCAGCACAGTCACCTCCTTGTCCTGCAGCTCCTCCACAGTAATCATCTGTACCTTCAGTGAGACAAGAGAATGTGTCTGTCCTTGGTGCTGTGGGAACCAGCTGAGGAACACCACCAACAACAACCTCTGCACTGTTTCTCCTTGCTTCTCTCCAGCTATTGGGATGAACTTTTCACCTGACTCTGTGTGGCAGTTCATAAACTAATGGTCTCTTTAATTAGGCTGCATGGTGGCTTGCATGCAAGCTCATATGGAAAATAATTGGCATTTCTTTGCAACACTACACTGGGCAGCATAACACTTTATTTTTAGACTTCACTCCTGTTCTCCCCATCCATCATCCCCAGGTCACCACCCTGTCTTCAGCAGGAGCTATTTTTATGAGTTTGGCTGTTGGAAAGCAGAACTTTCTAGACATGACAAATCTCAGAACTCTCTCATCCTCTGGTTTTACAAGCCTCAGACTGGAGCAATTATTAATCAGGATTTGAGAGTGCTGCCCTTCACCTCCCTGCTGAGTCTCTTGCTTGTTAGCCTTGTTGTTATTTGTCTGATTTTCCACACTGAGCAGGTACAGACAGAAGCACATCCAGCAATGTATAAGGCACTTTTGTCAGCTTCAGAGAAAGTGTTGGTGGTTTATTTATTAAGCCAATATACTTATTTGCAAGGTGCTCCAGAGAGAGCATTTCTCAGTCTTCCTATTTGCTTTCTGTTGATTACAAGGAGAGTCATCTTTTTGCCAGAATTTTTTCATTACTTGTCTGTTTTGTAGCAGCAAATTCCTCCCCTATAACTGTTGGCTAATATAAAAGGGCTTAAGAATAAATTTCCTAACAGGCTCAAAATGATTCATCCTACTGCTATTTAATTCTTGTCACAGTCAGTTGGCACTATGTCTTCTTCACCTCCCTGCCTGCCTCTAAATCAAGAGCAACAGATCCCATTTTTCTTCTGGAATTTTGTATTAATCTGTTGATAATGGTGCTTTTCCAGACTAATATCCATCAGCAGAGATGAAAAAGAGGGCAGTGTGAGGCTGCAGAAGAAGATGAGCACCTCAGAATGGGAAAAAAGGAGAAGAAAACAGGCACTACCTGCAGGATGCTAAGCAGTAGAGAAGAAACTTTCAATTTTCTCCAAAGAATATTGCAAGGATAAATTGCTGTTGAAACTGCAAATTGTGTAAGGCAGAAATAGGATTTTAATCTGGTTTTAATTTTGTTTTCCCCTAACAAGTAAACTCTTTCATTTAATTTAGTCAAGGGAGAAAATGATATGAAACACTGTTAAAAACACAAAGGATGGCAACATGTAAAGAAGCTGAATGTTTTACCCTTACTTTAAATATTTCATTGATTCACTGATAATCCCTCCAGAACTACTGAAAGCTTTTTGCTTTGTTTAAAGATGGGGTATAAAATACTGAACAAGCACAGGAGAAAGCAGACCAGGGCAATGCACTATTTTTGTTTCACAGAAAGATTTGCTGCCACTTCAACCTGTGCCCATCAGGGGCTGAAGTATCTGCAGCAGTTTAAATAGTGAGACCACACAGGACTGCTGGGATACAGCACTGGGGCTTTAAATAATGTGGTTATAACCTCTGCTCAAGGGGAGCTGGACAGGCTGCTAACCTGAGAACTAGTTTTATTCATATTTTGTTATTGATATATGATATTAGATTGATATATTATATTTATGCTATAAATATATCAGTCTAAGCCCAAGAAAAAGAGTAAATGGGATAATTTACTCCAGAGCAGGGAGTCTCAGCCAGCCTGAGGGATTTATTGAAAAGTTATTCTGCTCCCAGAGGTGTTGGATGCCTCAGAACACGGGGAGTATTTCATGCACAGTTGGGGAACCTCAGTAAATCAAGGACAGTATTTGAAGGGTACATCTCATCCTCCAAGGGAAATTTTGGGTAGGAACCAGAGCAGAAGTGCAGGTGCTGGAGGAAAGCAGGAGATGTCTGAGCTGACAAACTACAGCACAAGGAGAAACATCAGCAACAGAGAGCAGAATGGCTGGAATAAAACACAAACACAGAGATGCAGCTCCCCAAAGATGCATAAACAACTCTTCCACGCTCTGCTTGGCACCTGTTACCTCTTCCATGTTTGTTTCCAGTTTCTTCTCCTGGCCCTGGAGTTGTGGCTGCTCTGTGAGGGGGGAGATTCTCCCCGAGAGCTCCACAGGCTCCTTCCCATCAGTGTTGGTGGTCTCCAGGTAGGACAGCAGCTTTCTCCACGTCTTTTCATCACATCTACACACATCATGAAGAGAAAACAGTTAGTGAGGGCCCACAGCAGAGGTCTGTGTTGGTAAAAAAAGCAGTTTTCCTGTGGGATTCTTGGCAGCACCGGTACAAATCAGGGCTCAGTGGCAATGTCCAGCAGGCTGCTCCCCACGAGCCACAAAGGATGGGCAAAAGGCTTCTGACTGCAGCCAAAAAGTGGTGAAATGATCCTTGCAAAGGGCTCAAAGGGCATTAATTAACGAGTTAAACTTACCCAGTGGCACAGCAAGGCAGCTTGGCCAGGATGTTCCTCCTGTGGTGCAGCTGTGGATCACCCGGGCACTTCTCCTCCTCCTCCTCATCTGAGGCAGCCTGGCCCTCCACAGAGCGGAACAGCTGATCCTCTGCTGGGACACAGGGACCCTCAGTACCCCCCAACAACAAAACCCAGCTCCTGCTGGGACACAGGGACCCTCAGTACCCCCCAACACCCCCAGCTCAGCCCTCAGCCTGAGCGAGGAAGGAGTGAGAGCTTCAAACCCCAGAGAAACAGCAGGCAGGGTCCCCCAGCATCCCTGGGAAGAGGCTGAGGCAACTGCAGCCAAGATCCTTATTTTGGGAGTCTTGAGCATTTCAGTGCTCTCCTGTGGGTGACCTGGAGCTGTTTCACCTCAACTCTCTTCTTTCCTTGAGTTAGTCTAAGGTGAGGATAAGTGTGAAGAATCAGTTGTTCAAGTTACACAATTATTTTCACTTGTTCATCTCTCTGAGTTAGTTTTTCTGCCTAACTAATCCTATTTTAGTTGATGGAATAATTTTCCCTGCTTCAGAATCTATAACCATATGATTTATTTGTATGAAAACACTTTGCTAAAAAAGCTGTTTGTTCTTGAAATATGGGTAATTTTATGTGGAAACTCTGAGCTGGCAAACTGTGTGATTTGATAAAAACATTTGTAAAAGCAGGTTTACTTTCTAAGTCTAACCAGATGAAGGACATGCTGCAATTGTTAATTGTATTTACATGTCACTATTTTTTAACATTCCCAAGCACCTGCTTGCCAGCTCCATTCAACACACACCTAAAATCCACTTTTTTGTCACAACAAACAGCTCTCCAGGCTGCAGTAAAGGTGCCTTGTAACTCAGAGTTATTGTCAGATAAGTGCTTTTGTGGTCTTCAAACTGGATGTGCCCAAAAAATAAATCACTGGAGGGAAGCCAGAGTGTGCAGTGTTATGGCAGTAGTTGGTGCCACATGTGCTAAACAGTAAACTGGAGCAGCCAGGATGTTTCCAAGGAGAGTGGCTGTACAGAATATTCACTGCAAATTGTTTCCTTGGAAATTATTTTTGCTGAGGCTCTGCATTTTTATTTACAAGAAATGAAATCTTTGTACTTTTTGAGCCAGGAAAAAAAAAGTTTTGGTGGGATGACTCATGTGGAAAAAAAGCAGTTTTAAATCATAGCTCTAAGTGATAAGTTCAGTCCTTCATTAAGCACAAAATCATGTGGGGAGTGAGAAGTGGCACCTAGAAGAAGGTGGCACCTAGTGGCTCCTAAACTCGACAGGGACAGAAGTTCTCTAAAGTTTGTCACCCTTTCCAAGACTTCAGTGATGGGCTGAGATTTCCCAAACAAGCTGCCAATTACTGCCAGCTCTTCCCAGAGTTCCCAGACAAATTTTCTATCCTGAAGTATCAGACGACACAAGACATAAACTATTTTCTATTGGCAAAAACCTGCAGTTGTCATAATTCCAGACACTGGGCAAGACGATTTCCATTTGTTTTCTTCACTGTGATGAATCATTTTTAGATATGGAATTTTCTGGTGCTACAACTCTGTTGGTTTTGCTGCTGCTGGCAGTGCAGAAGAGAGAGGCAGGGCAGTGTGTGGGTTTGGGGTTTTTGGGGTTTGGGTTGTTTGGGGCTGTACCGTGGTCGGCGATGCCGGCGGGTGAGCGGCGCTCCCGCGGTGCCACGGGCACACTGTGGGTACCCCTGGGCACAGCTGCTCCCTCCTGCTGCTGGGGGCTGCTCTGCTGGGCAGGCTGGCATTGCTCCCCTTTTGACCTGAAAAACAGCCCAGAGTGAGCCTGACCTGCAGGGAATTTGGAAAAGTAAGATGTGCCCAGCGTGGCTCTGGTGGGAGGCAGTGATGCCCTGAGAGGTTACGTGGAAGAGAGGTACAGAGGAACCTGGTACCTGGAACAGAGGCCAGGCAGAATTAAAAATAAGGAGTAAAGGAATAAAGGAGGCATTTATTAAAAGGCCCAGTCTGATTACTCTGATTTTTGTATACAGAGTGGTAAGGAGGAACATCCTTGGCTAAAGATTGAAGGTGTATCCTTCAAAGGACACACCTTTAGCAGTAGAAGAGCCTAGTCATGGCTCCACCCAAGGTGGACACCTGGTCAGGAGTCTTCACACTTTTATAAGTTCTGGTCCATTTATGTATTGGGGTTAATTGTCCAATTGCAGCTTCAGGTTATGCAGTCCCATCCTCCCTGTTTGCTCCCCTCAATTCACCCTTGTTTGCACTTTTTGGGTCTGAAGCTGCAACGCTGTCCTTGGTTCTGGGGCTGGAAAAGGATTGTTTTGTCTGACTGAGCTGTGAGGAGAACTTGCTAACACTTTATATGAAGTACAGAGTTACACATTAAGTACAGAATCTGGAAAATACAAAAGCTAAAGCTTAAGGCATCAGCAGCTGCTGGGCCTTGCTGAAGAATGGGGCCATCAACCCCAAGGGCTGCCTGGGGTGACTTCCCTGACAACCAAAGGAAGGTGGATTTCAGCTGCCCTTTGAGAAGAAGAGCTGAACAGCACCCATAACTTTGAGGTCAGGTGAAAAACCTCTAGAAAACATACATGGAGTAGTCTGCTGTGGCCCCAGGAACCTGCACCCAGTCCTGTGGGCTCAGCAATGTCAGGGAGCTTGATCCACGTCTTGTGAGTGCTGGAGTGAAGCAGAGGCAGAGCCTGAGCAGTCAAAAAGAATGATCCAGAAATGGTGGCACAGCTGGAAACCTACAGGTGAGAAGCATCTCAGAATGGGTGTCAGCACTGCTGATGGCCTCCTCTGGAATTGTCTGAGGTCACTAAGAGGACATCACATTTATGTATTTTAAAGGAATGGCTTTCAAGGGATGGGATACAAATCAAATAATGTAACTGAGGGACAAGAGCCCTCAAAGGTGCCAAATTCCCTCCAAATTCTTCCGCAGATTAGTTTTGGTCTGGCGAATATTGAATATTTCCTTTATTTAATGCATTAAATAGCAAAAAAATGAGAACTAAACCACTTAGCAGACGGGTCCTGCTGACACAAGTTGTATAACGTGAGCTTTCTGTACAAATCTTGTGCTTCCTGCCTTTAAATTCAGCTGCAGCTGGGAGGGGACTTTGGCTGCAGGGACAGAGCAGCTGAGGCCACGCTGGACACCAGAATTGCCTTTGTTTAACTCGGCTGCTCCTGAGGAGCCACACCAATGGCAGCTCCCTTATTGCCTGTGAAAATGTGAGGAGTAAACAAGATCATGAATTTAACACCAAAAGTCTCTGTTTGAAAACATCTGTAGGGGAGAAGCTGAGCTGAACCTTGCTGAGAAGCCAGCACTTACTTTTCCCCCTCGAGCAGGGCTGACTGCATTAAAAACTTATGACTTACTCCATTTGCAATTTATGGCATCATTCAGCTTAGCAACAACTGGATTTCCTGTAAAGCCAAGGGAAACAGCAATCCCCAGAAAGGAGCCTGGACAAGCATCAGTTCTGGAAAAAATAATTCTGGAGCAGTGCACAAATAAAATGCACTGTAAAGCCTGGACGTTCAGGGTGGGGGCTCTGAGGAATATTACAGAGTTTCAGAGTTCTGGGCAGCTGCTGAAGGATGTTCCTTTCACAGGGATTCTGCATTTTACTTTCCTGCAATGTGCTGATTTTCTGGTACCTCTCCAGGAATCCTTTACAATTTCTGGAGCACTGTAGCTGGTGTCTGAGCAGATTGTTCCCAGTTTTGAGCTGCAGTATAATTTAGATTGTTTGGGTTTCAGATTCTAGAGTTAGTTCACATAACACAGATGCTGATATTTCAGTGCAGATTTATTGCAGTGGTTAAGATTTTAACCTCTAAAACATGGAGAATTTTCAAGTATCACAAAAATCTTTCCAGCAGGTGTGGGTGAAGGGGGTCGGAAGAAGAGCTGGAAGCAGGAATCCTCACTGCTTCTCAAACACGGGTCGAATTCTTTCCTCATTGTTATTCATACAGCATCAAATGGCTCTCCATAAATGAGAAGAAGAGTGAATAAACAGCACATTTGTTTGGGGCAAAGATCAGAGGGGGAAGAGGCACGGGGAAGGTTTGTGTGGGGTGAGTGTGGCAAGGCTTCCATGGAGACAGGGAAACAGCCCCATTCATCCCAGAGCCTTTGTCCCCAGAATAATGGACTGCAACACTGCAGAGGGGAGAGTTTGCAAAGGACTGGACCTTAAAGTAATGTCCATGACTAATTGGCTTTTAATTGGCTCTGCAGTATTGTTATGGAAACATGGAGCTGCAGGGAAACCCACCTGCTCCTGGTGCTGAGCAAACCTCGGGCTTGAATAATTCCTGACTGATCAGAAAATAACTCTGAGGAATTATTAACTTGGCATTCACAGACCTTTAACTCGTCTCTTTTAGAGACTTCCTTGGAGCAGATCAAACAGCTGTGTGTGTACATTGTCCTGAGGGCAGTTATACTTAGAGCTATACTTTATTTTCCAAGTGTAGGACTTGTGGTTTTTAACCCAAATGAGGTGTGATTTTTATTTTTGTACTATTTTATCTAAGCTGTCAGAGTTCAGGGAACTCAGAGTGGTTTCAGATTTGGCTTATTCCCTGCGGGAATTAGAGGTGTGCACATTTTTGAATTATTTATGACTTTTCATTTACTGTTGGGATTATGCTTTCACACTGGAGCTGAGTGTCTGTGTGGGTTTTCTGAATACATCTGTCTCTGGTTGGGGCTGGCAGCTCCTGTCCAACAGAAATCCTATGAATGAACTTTCTATGATCAATCCAGATGCTTAATCTCAGCTTTTAACTAGCTTGATCTGTCAGGCATTAAAGATAAATGTTTAAAAGCATGAATTTTTAGTGGCTATAATAAAGATCACTAAATATACTGGCTTTATATGGGCAGTTATAAAGTACAGTTATAACTTCAACTATAATGGTTACAGTTCTTGGAGGTTTCCTGTTATTGGCTGACGATTTTCATTTTCTTGCCAAAATCAGCAGCCTTTAGAAAAAGAAAAATCATTTAAGTGATGGCTATGTGTTTTCTTGCAAACCTTTACCTCTTCCTGCATGTTGGATACAAGCAGGCAAACCCTGGAGTGGAGCAGGATTGTGCCTTGGTGTCCTGGCTGGGGTGACTTGGAGCACTTTGGGGACAGCACAAACCTTTGTGCACACATTATGACATTGCATTGTTTGAGCTCTGCTTTAGCCCAGTCCATGAGGAACAGCAACAGAGGCATGTGGGAGCAAACACAGCCACACCCCCATGCCAGAACTGCCTGGAGACGTTCTGTTTGTCCTTCCTGCGTTTCAAACTCCCATTTGGAGAATTCTGTCTCTCCTGCTGCGCTGACTTGGATTTTGCAGCGAGATGCTTGAAAGCCTACAATCAAAAATTAACAACTAAAACACTGTGGTGCCCTGAGCACGGGCAGCTCTAACCAAGGCACCTGACCTAAATCATAGAAGGCAGAGAAAGCAGAGCTGTGCTCCTGTGGATCATTTCCTTCTGCCATTGCTTGTGTAACACCCCTCACCTCGTGTGTTCCCTCACGTAGACTGTGCTGTTTAATCCCCAGGAATCCTTCCCTTATCTCCTGGGTGCTGTGGTGCATATCAGGAAAAATCAAATGTCCAGGGAGCCTCTTAGTATCTTCAGAAGTGTTCTTCCTAACAGCTGGGTGAAGATCCTACAAAATTCCACTCTGAAAGCTGAAAAATGTGCCAAAGCTCTTTTTGATGTCTGCAAAACTGCAGCTATGCCTGAGTGTGGTACAGACTGAGAGCTCCTCCTTACAGGCACTTAAACTCCTTCAGGATTTCTGTCAGCACCTCACAGAGTTAGAGCTGGAGTGGATCTGGAGTGACAGAAGAGAAAGATGAACAGCAAACACTGTGCCTTCAGCTGGCTGGGAATTATTTCTGACTGGCTCTTCTGAATTATTTGGGAAAATCTGACAGGAATGTGTGAGGGGAGCATCAGTTCTGCATCCAAGCTGGGTGTTCCTCAAGGGTTTTTGGTGCCTGGGGGTTCCCCAGCAGAGCTGTGCCAGGGTTTTGCCTGTGCAGAGGGAAAAGGAGGCACTGGGAGAGCAGAGCTGAGGTGTCAGAGCCAGCAGCTGCCACTCCTCAGCTCCTCCATCAGGAAGGAACAACAGTGACCTCACCCCGTTGTGTTTGCTGCTTTGGAAAAACATCCTCGCGGCTGCAGAGAGTGCTGCTCTCCACCAGAGACTCTGCAATTCTGCATGTTCCTTCAGCCCAAGCTCCCTGCCTGCTGGATCCCTTTTGAAAGTTTTCAGTTTCTTGACAGCAGCCTGTCCTTTGTTTGCCTTCTTCAAGTGTTGTTCTGGAAGGTGACTGAACAGTAACTCCTGAATTGATTCACAGAACTCAGAATATTCTGAGTCAAAAGGAACTCCCAAGGCTCAATCTTAAGTGAATGGCCCAGAGCTGGATCAAACCCACAATCTTGGCATTTTTAACACCACGCTCTGACCAACTGAGTCAATCTCAGCTTCAACTATTTTCCTTTGCAAACATTTATGAGTAATTTGCCAGCTCCTAGAGACCAGAAAATGCTGCCTAGTGATTCTGCATTTATTAGGATCCTACCCATGCTTTGGCAGCACTTATACCAACTTCAATTTTGTCTTTTGTTGGTGATATGGTTGAATAAGAAACGTTATTGGGAGGTCAGAAAGCCCCTGACAGGAGTGTAATGTGACCATGTGTGGCTGCTCCCTGGGTGTAGGAACTGATTTCCAGCAGTGCTCAGCACCCTGGCTCCTCTCCCTTCTCCATGGCTGGATCTCTGCTTGTCTCAGCAGCACCTCCCATTTCTTCACTGAACTCCAGACCAAGCAGGTTTGGATTGTATTCATCACTAAATTCACTTCAACTTATCCAAGTCTAAATTTACACAGAATCTTTCCTAGCAGAACTTCAGCAGGTGCATAATTTTAGCCAATAATGGCATCTCATTGACATAAACCCAGTTTAATCTGAGTTTAGCTCTAATTCTGTGGCCATCACAGGCTGCAGTGCAGAGCTGCTAAATGAGGTGAAGGAGAGAGATGGTCACAGTTGTAGGAAAATTCCTCCTGGAGAAGTTGGGTAAACAGGATTCCTGTTTTCCCAGTCAGTAATATTTTAACAAAAGGCTTTGGCTCTTTGCTTCTGCCTCTTAAAAAAAAATAAAAAATTAAGCCAATGCTTAACTGAGTTTTCCCCTCATTATTGGAGCCTCTCCATGCAGGATCCCAGCTG
The DNA here is from genome assembly GCA_024734555.1 of Trochalopteron elliotii. NCBI lineage: Eukaryota > Metazoa > Chordata > Aves > Passeriformes > Leiothrichidae > Trochalopteron > Trochalopteron elliotii. The sequence goes on from JANPWX010000267.1 coordinate 207,862, forward strand.
TGTGTGAGGGGATGCAGCTTTTTTGGGGGGACAAGCAGCCCCTACCCTCCCCAGGAGCCCACAGGGGCCAAAGACCCTTCCTTTGGACATTCTCACAGGTATTTAGAAACAGATACTTCCTCTTGTTTTCAGAGAGGTTCCTCAATAGATTTCCACAGGAAAAGAGGGAAATCTGTATGAAAAACAGGAAGCAGTCCTCAGAAGCTTTCTGTGATCAGCACTAGGAGGAAGACTTAAAATAAATGTGGCTGTTTGAAGCAGTAGGTGATACCAGTGGTGTTACCTTATGTGAAAACAGTGATTAAATTTAACATCAATAGGGCTGCAGCAGAATTAAAAGCCTCAGGTGTTTATAAGATATATTTAGCTTTTCATTGTGGTTGACAGTAGGTGACCAGCACTGAAACTTGTGGATCCAGGTTTTCACACCATATTTTCTATTTATATTTTCTATTTCTATTTCTATTTCTATTTCTATTTCTATTTCTATTTCTATTTCTATTTCTATTTCTATTTTCACTTTACTGCCCTGGGCAACCCTTTTGGAATACTTCCCATCTGTCTCAGTCTTGGATGGGATCCCAAACTTTCTAATGCTGATCCCATTCCTCTTGCCCCCAATATAAGAATTCATCTTTTCCCTTTTTGACATTCTGTAATTCAGTTTCAAATCCTGAGATTTATGCATTAGAAGGGAAGACAGATCAGGATAAAATCTGACAAAATCTGACATGTAGAAATATTTGTTAATTAAAACTTTCTAGAGGTTTTGCACTGATCTTTTCTGATCCATCTTCAAACTCCCACAAAGTCCCAGATGTTATGGAGTTGTTCTAGATTTTACTGTGGGCACTGAAAAGGGAGGGGGAATTTGTAACTCTCCACCTTAAAAGCAGGAACAGTCACCCTAGGAAAATGTTCCAGTCCATATCTGGCTGCATTGGGAATCTTCTTAGGCTGTGGAGTGTTAGGTAGGTGACACAGGCCCATCAAAAATGGGGATATAGCATGTGGAAGGACAATTCTGAGGGGAACAACTCTTAAAATTCGTAAATCCTTCAAAGGAAATTTGACTTTACTTCTGTCACTTTCTTCATTTCCTAAAGCCAAACATGAGGAAGAAGAAGATGGATTTGGCCTTCACAGTGTGTTGTTTGCATTGGAGAACTTAGGGATAATATATCCTGTGCTCATTTCTGATACAGAAAATGGCAAAAAATGAAAGCAGAGGATGTTTCTGAGTTCCACTGCTGGGCTTTAGTAATTAGACACACAGTGTTTCAAGAGATATATGAAATAAAAGCTCAGAATCCTCACAATGCAAAAGCATCTGAAACAAAACCTCTTTTATCCACTGCACTCAGCTGGCCATGCTGCTGCTTGGGTTTTTAAAGCTGTACCAGCAACACCCCAGGATTTCATGGGAACATTACATATTGTGCTTTTTGAAGTTTCCATCAGAGCCAGCACAGAAGGCTTTGGAGATCTGAGAGGGTCCCTTTGAGGTCAGAGCTCGAACAGGAGTGATGTGCTGCAGAGTCCTGGGCTCCTTTCAGCTCAGTCCCACAAGAAAGCCTGATGGGTTTGGTTTGCTGCTCGAGCTAAAACTGTTGGAAGCACTGGTGTTTGTCAAGAGACTGTTTCATCTGAGAGAGACCTAAAAAACCAGCAGCAGGGCTTTGGAGAGGGTGCAGATATTTCTTGGTTTTGGTGTCTGTAGAAACCTTAAACAACTAAATGGGGAAAAAAAAAATCAATATGGTCCGTGCAAAGTGCAGAGTTGTTGCAGTGTTAAGCCCTTCTCCCTCCAAACCATCATTTATGGTTCTTTAAAGTGCTCCTGACTGCTGTGAGTCCAATCAGTGTAATCTTTTACTGCCCTATGATATGCCATGGGGTTCAGGAGCTGAGAGAGGCCCTAAGAGTGCCCTGGGAGAGCATTTTCACACCTGCAGAGATCAGCCAGGCAAGAACAGCTAAAAGGTGGCATTCACCATGCCCTGCCTGCTTTCTGGGCTGGAAATTCCTCAGACAGGGCAGGAGTGTGTAAAACATACATAAACCAGGAGTGTATATAAAACATCCCATATCTGGAGGGTCATTAAAGACAGCTGCTGGCAGTAAACCCAGCCAGCTGTAGGTTTATGTCCTCCAAGGATTAATGACAGCATCCCACGAGCATGCACGAGTCTGCTTTGCATTAGCAAAGGCTCATTGAACTGCATTGATCCTGCCCAGAGCTGGGACAGTCAGGATAAATACTGCTGATTTTCAGGGCTCTCATCCCTCTGGGAACAGAAAGGACCTTACTTTCAGATGTGAGGGCCACTGTTAATGCTGGTTTGGGAAGTGACAGGCTCCAGATCTGATGAAGGGCCTAAGCCAGGCAAAAAAAAAAACCCAACTGGTGCATAAATTTGATTTTCTAGCAGATGCATTTGTTTAAAATGCCAGCTCATTCTCAGATCTGCAGTTAAAACCCAAAAACATCATTAGGAACAGAAATGCAGATCAGTTTCAGATGACTTTTCCCCACGTCATGCCCCAGTGTGTGAGGACCAGAGAGGACTGAGAGCAGCTCGTGGCAACAGTGCTGGCACCTGCTTCAAGAGCTGCCATTCAAACACTTTTATCAGAATAATGGGAGTTTAGGCCCTGTGTCTCCACAGGAGAGACATGATGTAAGTTCCCAATATCCCTTAAAACCTCTGTTTGCTTCGGTTTCTAGAAAGGCCACCCAGGATCAAAGGTGACTCCAGAGTGTATCACCGATGTTTGGGAGAGGGTTTAACAAAACCTTGGCCTGCAGCAGAGCTTTCAGGCCTGCCTTTATTCCAAAGGAGTTCCTTGGATCCTTTTGTCAGGCTCAGTCAGTGGGATTCTGTGGAGATCTTTCAGTGGCTGTGTTTTCCCACCAAGACTGAGCAAGGAAATACTTTGTTCTGGCCATGTGCAGTTTGATGCGGACAGTCTGCTCTTATTCAGCTGAATATTCTAAATTTCCTGATGCACCTGCTGTTAAACAAGAGCTGCCTCTCTGCTGTGTCTGCTCTGTGCTGCTGGTTGGGACTAACCCATGGTTACAGATGGAGACAATTGCAGGATTGTTTGAGTCTTCCCTTCCTTGGTTACCCAGCAGAGCCATCACATCTGAAGTTCTGGGGGCTGTCACTTCTGCAAGAACTGTATTTGTTTCCAAAACCAAGGAAGAGAGTCCACAGTGCTGGTGCTGCTCTTGTTGAATGCTCATGTTCACTACATTATGGCAGAAGAAAATGTCATGGAGATTCCATCTCATGGAATCTCCACATCCATGAGATGCCAGCTCGAAAGATATTTACTGAGTAATCATTGCAAGCCCTCCAAGGATCCAACTCTTCACAGTTGTTAGGTTTTGCCTGTTTAGTTTTAAATAATAATTACAGTGGTTGTACTGCCTCTGGCAGGTGCATTTTCCATGGATTTCCTCACTTCCTGAGGCTGATGGAGATCTGAGAGCTCCTTGTTCTTGTGCCCGAGGGCTGAGGGTGATTGACACCTCTCCAAATTATCCCTGATGTTCCCCAAGAGATTCCCTAAACTCTGTAAAAGCTGCTGAAATCAGAGCAACATCCTTTCGAGGCAACACATTTGGCTTTTCTTCTACAAGATGTATAAAACCCAAATCAGATCTTACAATTTGATTTGGGTTTTAAACTTCTTGTAGAAGAAAGAAGATGATCTTACAAATCTTTTATACACACAAGATGTATAAAACCCAAATCAAATGTTACAATCTGCCAGTGCAGACCTCAGCCTGCCCTCAGACCCATCTCAGCTGGTGCAGGGGGTCATTTCCTGAGCAATCACTCTGCAATCCACATTTAGGCTGCTTTAATCAAACTCTTTTTCATTCCTTGTGGGTCTGTGACCACTTGGAAAGTGCTCTAAGGATTGATTTCAGCATCACATACAAAACCTACCAAAAAACCACATAAATTTTAGTGGAGCAGCATATGCAGTTATGTATTTGTACTCATTTGCCAGCATAGCATCAATAACAATGGAAAAAAAGTTCCTTAAATTAAAAGCTCAAAACAGGCCATAAAGGAAAAATTCACCTGTCTCCGGGTGGGGATTAGATCTGCAATTTTGAAATCTGATAGAACGTGGTTTATAAGATGAATTTCCTGAAGAGGAAAACTCCAATGCCATGTTTAAAAACCTGATGAATTCTTCTTGTGGAACAGAACAGTTCACTGGGAAGGGACTGACAGCCATCAACCAGTCCAAGTGTAACTCTTCTAAATCACTGTTTGCTTTTTAAATCGTCTGTATTTGATATTCATGATGGAGTTCTCTAGAATTCATAGCACTCAGCCTTCCCCAAGACATGCATTGATGTGAAGAGATTTTAAATGAGATTTTTCTGAATAATCTAGCCAGATAATTTCACTATGCTCCTTTATCACATAGACATTTCTCTAGGACTAAAATATTCAGGATGCAGCCTGTATTTCATATCCTTGGTTCTGGCAAGGACAGTGTAACCTCTATAAAAATAGATTTCTGAAATAACAAATTTGAACATCAGATTGAAAATATTCCCAAGTCCCTGACCAGGGTTGGACAGTACAAAGTAGTAAGATCTATTACACAAAGTTACTTTCTCATTTTGCCACATAAACCAGCAGTTATTTTTCTGGTGACATGAACTGTCACAANCTGATCCTGTATCCATTGGGAATATTTCCATATTTCCCTCCTGTTCTTGGATTATTGGTTTGGACCTGTTTGATCCATCTTGTTCCATTTTACAGAGTGAATGACAACCTGAGAAATTATTGAAAAGATCACTGTCCCCTGAAAGAGAAACACACTGAACTGCTTCCAGTGTAAGATAATCTAAAGCACAACTTTTTAGACAAATTGATGCTGATGAAATAAATAAATGGAGATAATGATGCTAGAGGCCTCAGCTTCATATCTACAGGAGAATATGAGGAGCTCCAACAAACCTCTCTGCATTCCATGCCAGAAGGATTCCTACTCATTAACACATAGAAATGCTGATGGATAATTAAGTAATTTGGGAGACAGACCATGCATATGGGAAGCATTTTTGGTATTTTATGACCTCCTTCACTGACCTATGTAATTACTGTGCTGCTGACTAATGCAGCAACATAAACCCTCTGTTTACATCTCTATTATGAAGTTTATTTCAATTCTAAATGACCTTCCTTTTTATTTGTTACACTGGGATCAAAACCATGGGTTGTTAAATTGTTCTATTCCCTCCAGTGCTATTAAAGAGAAAAAGAATATGCACACTTTATTAAGTAATCAATTTCTAAGCCACCTCCAATGAAGTACAGAAAACAGAGCCAACTCATATTTGGCAAGAACAATTCATGTCAAACCAATCCAATTTCCTTTTCTGACAGGGCAAATGGTTTAATGGATAAAAAGAAGCAGTAGATGTGAAATTTTTACTGCAGTAACATTTAAATGTGTGTATTATTATATTTTATGAATACAAAATTTTTATATTTATAAATATTTATATATATATAAGTATTTTTATAAACTTTAGAATATATTTATAAATACTTAAAAATCATAGGATTATATTAGAATACATAGATGGTGTCACCTTGTGCTAGAGCAAAACTTAGTGGGGGAAAAAAAAGGAGTTTAGGGAATAGTGGTTAATGATTTGTCCTCTGGGAATAACTCCCTGGGCACTGCACAAATAAGGGACCAACCTGACTTCCTAAACTCCCCTGTAATCAGGCACTGGGAATTACACACTTTTTACAAAATATCAATGATAAATATACAATTTCTTGCGATGTCTTTTTCCTCTGAAATGAACTGAAGTCAAGCTTTTAAGTAAGGAATTTATTGAAATTTATCTTTGAAGTATCTGAACTGAACTTACTAACTTGACAGGGATTATAAAACAAAAGCTGAAAGATAGTCCAGACAGAAACCTGACACATTCATCAGGGTAGGAAGATTAGGATGTACACCTGAAGACAAGAACTATGAACTATTTGGTCAACTAGGCTGGTTTAGGAACCTAATGATGTGACAGGGACATTTCAAACCCTGGCACAGGAACCTCAGAAAAAGTTCATGTTTAAGTCATACAGATTTACAGGAATATGAATCTGGAATATTAAATTAGGAAGAGGTGATTATAATTACACATTCCAATTTAGGACAATGTTTAATTGCTTGCAGGTACTTAAACACTTTCTTGACTAAATGCAAACTCTTGTTTCCTGCATTAGGGATTATCATTTAAGGTCATGGTTGGGATTTCAGATCCAAGTGATAGCTAGTAAGTCTCAGATGAAGATCTAGAAGAGGGATTTAGATGCTAGAAGAGCTTTTAAAATCTGAACCTAAAAGAAGAAACAAGTTCCTTTATAAATATGAAACTATAAACAGTGTGTAAAGCTCATAGATTGGACTCATTCTTGAGTATGATCCTCTCTGGAAGAAATGCAACTTTAGCTGGAGGAAACCTGTGACTCACCAAGCCAGTTAAGCTGAATTCTCAGAAGAGAGATCTACAATTGTCAATGCTTTCTGCAGAACACCCAAATCCCCCCATTCCTTTCCAGCACTACCTTGTGGCATTAATTCTTGCCAAATTCAGACCCTGCTCACAAACTCTGTGTGAGTTTGCACCTGGCAAGGGAGAAAACTGCTCACTGGAGTGGTGAGCGAAACACAGCCTGATTTAAAATCACAATACAGGTAACAGCAACTGAAATACAGAGCCTGACTTAACCAACAGGACAAGTGACACTCTTGCCAAGTGACAGTCAGAACCCTGTGGGTTCCCTGTGGGGCAGAGCTGCTTCTGGACCCTTTCCCCACCCTAACACACAACTCTGCACTGCTTATTCACCATTTTCTGCCAGTTTGGGCACTTCTGTGCCACTCTGGGAACAGGAGGAGTGATGGGATTCCATGTGCTATGGAATACGACCACAGACATGCAAGTCACACTTATCATTATGCATCTCTAAGTTAAACTGTTTACACCAAGAGCTGTTTTACCTGGATGGGGAGGTGGAGCTGCTTTATGGCCAACAGAGAACCTCAAATGGTGGAAGCTGGCCTGGGCCACTGTTAAATGTGCCACAGGAATAAAAAAGGGGTGTAGTTCCCAAATGGTCAGTCCAGCATCATTCCTGAGCTTGACACTCACTTGAAATTAGCATGTAATTTGAAAATAAGTATAACAAATGAAGGTTATCTTACAAGGAACATATAATTTACATTTCTAAACTCACACTTTGTAACCCATAAAGTTCCTGCCCTGCAAGGCCAGTCAACATTGCTTATTGCCTTCAACCTGTTTCAAGGGGATCTTTTTTATCCTTCATCGTACTTTGGAAAAGCAATTCCACAGGACAACAACTCATCTTCAATCTTTGGTGCTCATTGCAAGGAGAACCAGACAGACCTGACAAGTTGTGTGAACCCTTTGAGCACACAACTCAAAGGAGTTGTATCATTCATCCAGAGACCCCTGACAGTCACTTTGAACATTATGTGCCCTCACAGTGTTTTTTAAACCCTATAGATGTTTAAACAAATGCTTTTGTTTTCTTTGATCTTCTGCAACCATGCAAGTATTAACAGAAACAATATTGACAGAAAGACACTGGATAAAATGGTTATTTTTAGAATTTCCTCACTTCATAAAACAGTACAATAGCTATGATGCCACAAATAACTCATTATGAATTCCTCTTATAAGCAAACGAAGGAAGTGGGAGTTTAGGAAGAGGCAAGGACTTCAGAAGATGCAATTTATTGATACACTAGATTTTGTAGTGTAAGTAAAAACACATCTATAAATACTGGTTTTGCTTTGGGTGAGTGAAAATATAAACTAGATTTTGTTCCATAGGTCAATCTGAGACTTGGGCAGAAATGCCTAACACTTAATAACCATCAGTGAGTCCAAGTTTTATCTGAGATAAAAAGCAACAAAAGCAGTGGACTATTAAATGCGTAACTTCTGGAAAGATTTGTTTATGCTACTAAAAAAGTCAGGTTTAGTTGGGTAATGTTTTTTGTTTGGGATTCCCATTATCTTATTTTGTGGGTCTAGGAACGTTTCAGCTTCTCTCTTCTATCACCTCTTCTGTCAGTGAAGAAGCAATGAAGTCACAGCAAGTCTAAAACCACTGGCCAGAAGTTGTCCTTGTGTGCTTTTCCCCAGTTCCTAGGACATGCTCAAGGGCTTTTTTGTGAAATGGGGTGTCAGCCATCTGATTACAGCCGGCTTGGGATGGGACCTAATGACCAGGAAAGGGAGGGAAAAAAATAAGTGTGTTGGAAATGGTTTCTGAAGGACTGTCTGAAATTTATTTTGGGGCTTTCCTGAAGCATTAGCATGTTGAATTCTGTTGTTTTGTGTCTGAGGAGTAACTTCGGCTCTCTGTAGATCAGCACCCTTATACTTTGGCCTGGAAGGCTCCCAGATCTCCTACAGACCCCTACCAAGAAAATGGATAAGCAGCTTCTAATTTCCCTCTGGCTAGATTTTACAAGGTGTTTTGGAGACATTTAATAAGCCACAAACTCACTTGTGTCCCAACACTGATTTTATAGGCACTTTTTGACAGACTCCAACCTACCTGTAGTGCTGCAGTTGTGATTCCAGCTGCTGAATGTATATTTGCAGATGTGGCACCTCGTTAGCTCTCACTTCCAGCTCCTTCACTTTGCCAAGACTGTTGAGGACAGCGTGTCTGGCCTCTTCTACCTTCCTCCTCATCTCTGCCTGCTCCCTCTTCAGGTGACGGTTGCAATCTTCCAGGCTGACCAGAGCTTCCTGAGAGCTCTTCAGCTCCTTCTCCAGCTCCTGATTGAACCTGATGGCTTCTTCAATCTGCCCATCCCTGGAGCTCCTGATGAGCTCCATTTCCTTCAGGACACTCTGGAGGCACTTGGTCTGGGAGTGGTTCTGTGGTGATGGTTTCTGACTCCCTACAAAGCAGGATCCTTCTTCTTTATGGCTGGCGTGGCTCTTCCGCAGTCCCACCTGTAATGATCAGGAGCACAAAGCAGGGAGAAATTGACATGTTTTAATTAAGACTGAAAGTGATTGGATTGTGCTTTGTTGTTTTTTTTTGTTTTTAATCACATGTAGTTGATCAGCAACTAAAGCAACTTGACCTCTGCCAAATACAGAGAAAAGGACGCAATCTCTGGAAAGCAGTATTTAGTACCTAGCTGTACATTTAATTTTCAAACTACTCACTAATGTGTTACTGCTCAAGTTTTTGTATAGCTTTAATGTCATTACTGTGATCTGTACTCAGGAGTCAAGTAGTGGGCTGAAAAAGATATCTCAAAGAAGTTGTGTTCAGAAGAGAGCAGGGAGCAGCTGGGGGTGTTCTGGAGCTCTCCTCATTGTCATTTTGATTCCCACTGGGACCTCTGAGTGGTGACTTCATGTTTGCTCCTGATTTCCTTTCCCTTTCTTTAGATGAAAATGGTAAAAGTGTCTTTGACCTGCCTTGCTGGACACTGTGAAGAGGAACAGTCATCTAGTGCACATGGAAGTGTCCCAGGTGGAGCAGAGTTCTGTGAGTGCTGTGTTAGCATCAAATCAGACCCAGTGAGACCTGCCAGAACAACTGGTCCATGCTGCCCTTCACTGCTCTGCCTGTTCCACACTATTTCATGCCAGAGTAATTTAACTGCTGTTAAGTGTGTATGTGTTTCACTCAAGCCAGTATAGCAGAACCAGCAGAAACCAGCCCTGGAATTAATGGGGCTCTGCACAGGAGCCCCAGACTATTCATCAGCCTGCCTGCAGAACTGGCTCCAACTCTGAACTCTTGTGACCACACTCTGAAAAAAACATACTTGTAATATTTCTGAGGCACTTATGACTGAGGCACTGCATGTGCCTGTGCAGGCAAGAATCCCAAAGTTCTTTCCTACTTCAGGAAAAGCCCGACAGTGGTGCATAGCCAGCATGTGGTATCAGCACATCCTGACTGCACCTGCAGCAGAAGGAGTAGCAGCATTGTATACACGTGGGTTTGTTAAGCTGAACTCTCCTACACTTTTAACTGAGTGCTCATCACAATATATATATTTAATGGCACACTAGTGCCATACATTTCTCCTTAACACCTCCCTGCAACAAAACTTTGCTCAAAAGTTAATACAGAGGATGAACGAGCAGCTTCGGGCTCAGTCTGGAGGTGGAGGGGTTATAAACGCTGACTTTCCGAGAGCAGCATCTCTCCTGAAGCACTCGGGGCTACCCCGGAGCCCGGCGCAGGACTCACCTGCAGCGCCAGGCACCGCGCATCGCTGCTCTGCAGGGCGGCCCGCATGTCCTCCACCAGCTCCCGCAGGCTGCCGTTCTCCTCCTCCAGCTTGGCGATGCGGTCCTCGGCCTGCTCCAGCGCCACGATCTCCTCGTAGCACTCCGGGGAGCAGGG
>JANPWX010000268.1:10343-60402 GCA_024734555.1 Trochalopteron elliotii
TATCTATCTATCTATCTAACTAATATTTTCGAGCAATTTTTTAAAGGACACCTAAAGAATTTTTGATAAATGTTAGATATTTATTTTTTCAATTACCTGAGTGCATTGCATGGGCTGCAGAATCAAGTTAATATCTCTCTGAAAATTGCCAAATTTCAGCCCTTCAGAGCTGGAAAATCAACATTTACTCTGATGGATTTATGTGCAGCTGCTGCCACTAAAAATGTTTCCTGCTGAAGTGGATGTGAACCCATCAAAATTAAAAAAAAAAAAAAAGTCATAAACTCAACCTCTGGAGTTTATTTGATTCTCCAGCACCGAAAGCTAATGAAATGTTCAATGTCTAAGCAATGAAAGCTGCTTAACTTTGTTAAATTGTTTGTTTGATTTGGGGTTGTGATAGCTTTAAATTTTCCCTGTGTGTTGCAGCTGAACTCTGAGCTAGCTGGGCATGGCTCAGTGTGCAGGGACAGAAAAAAATCAGAGAGCACAAAGACGTGGCCTCGATTTCCTCTGAGATTCATCTCCCTTTGCCTCCTGCTCCTTTGGGGTGGGAGTTTTTTGGGGTGTGAGCTTTTCAGGAGCCAATCCCAATTCAAACACTGTGTTCCAGAATCCAGGAGGAAACTCCTCTGGGTCTGGAATTTATCAATTTACCCCTGAATTTGGGTGCCTGAGGTCAGTTGAAGTTCAGTGGGACTGCAGTGGCTAAAATCCTGAAACCCCTTGAAAAACCCCAATCTGATGATTTTCTAGTGACCCAGTGGAAGCAGAGGCAGAAAAGATGACTCTGACAAAAGCCTAGGAGATCACCAGATGTTATTTTTAAATAAGCCAATTCAAGAGGAAGGAAAATTCCCATTGAAGGCAAGGGCGATTTTTCATGAATGAGAACTTCAGGATATGGGCAGTGTTTTTTGGGTGTTGACAGTTTGCTATACTTTCTCAGTAAAATCCTCTTCCAGAGGAAAATGCTGCTTCTGTTCCAAGAAACTTATCTAAACCAGGAAAAAAAGGAAACAAGAGGCAAAAGCTTAAACATCCAGCTATTATGGTATATTTCAAGCTGTTGAAATGCTCTTAAATATATATATGCTCCAGACCAATTTGGTTTTGTACCAAAAGGTGAGTTTTGTGCAGAGGGATGTGCCTTGCAGGAAAAAGGAAAATGCCAGGAGAGCACCATGGTTCCCTGTTATTTATTATGTTTCTTTATCCACATTTTCTTTATGTTTTCACTCATTGTCCTATAGCTGCTTCAATTGGTTTGAAAACTGTGCAGGAAACTGTTCTAAGTCAGAAAATGTTCACAATGACTGGGAAAGGCCAATCATCCCAAAGTTCTGAGTGCCAGCAGAATCACCGTGTGTAAATTGATATTCTACACAGTTTCAAGGGAAAATACTTTATTTCTTTATTTCCTTACTTATTTGGTTGCCTCTTCCATGTCCCTAACAATAATTACAATTTTTTTACCTGTTCCTCACGTATGAAATTGCCACCTGCATGTCTTTACATTTCATTATCTTTGAATAAATGCATTTGGCATTTAAATGTACATTCCAAAATCTCAGTTTCTAAAATTTCAGTAAAAAATAGGCAAAGATCTGGCTGAGGGAACACATGTGCTCCTCCTTTTTTCTTTTGCTGAGGCAGATGTGACTCAGCAGTTTGAGGTTTGTCTTCTGAGACTGTCACATGTGTTGGAGCCACCAGGACTTTGGTTCAGCACCTCCAGTGAGGATCTGCAGCTCTTGCTGTGATTACAAAGCATTTCTTTGTTCTGACAAAGTGCAGGATTTGTGTGGCAGTGAAATAGGAACTAGTCCTTTGTGATAGTCAGTGATAAAACTTCAAATTTTGCTGATCTGAGAATGCAGCAAAATGATTGAATACAATGTTTAACACCAGGAGCAGAGACTTGTGGCTTAAAATTTAGGGTAAAAAACTACACTGAAAACAGAAAAAGTGACTTTAAAAACTTCTCTGGATTTAAATACCAGTTTGACTGACAGAGTGTGGGTCTTTACAGGGATACCCCAAACATTCCTGTATCCAAATATTCCTGAATCCAAATATTCCTGTATTCAAACATTCCTGTGTCCAAATATTCCTGTATCCAAACATTCCTGTATTCAAACATTCCTGTATCCAAAGATTCTTGTATCCAAACATTCCTGTATTCAAACATTCCTGTATCCAAATATTCCTGTACACAACCACTGCAGAAGATAATACACAAAAATTTGAGTCCATCCTTGCTAAAAAATTCCCTTTTGAGCTTTTCCTTTGTTTGACAACAGCCTGCTTGTGAGTTTGCTCAGTTCCTAAATGTGAATTGGCCCAATAAGGCTTGGAGTGTTTTCTTTCCTGCCCAAACAGAGCCATCCAACTTATTCTCTATAAACTTTCTTGTGACAGAGCTCATTTTCAGCTCAAGGTGGATGGGATCTTTTTAAAGATGCTTCAGTTCTTTTTCATGTATAGCAGACCACTCACTGCTGACTGAGGATGAGTCTCAGTGGCACAGAGGAAGAATATCTCCTGAAAAAAGCTTTCCAAATGTCATTTAGCCAAAGTGTATCTTTTAAAAGTGACCACAGCTGAAAGGATGTTGTAGTGAGGGTTTGGTGCTGCTGTTGAAGGCCAAAAGTATTTCTGTTGTACCAACAGGGTGAAATCCTTTGCTCAGACACAGTCTCTCTGTCTGATCAGCATTAAAATCAGAGCACAAGACTTTGTTTGCCATTTACTTTGTTTTACAGCACCAACAGTGAGAGCAGCTCTCCAGAAACGAGTTCAGAGAAACATTTGGAATAGCTGAGGCAGAGAGAGGCTGCACTGAGCAGCTCAGGAACAATAAAACCAACTGTGGCAGTGGGAGTATTTTCCATCTGTTGCTATTACAGTTAATTTGTCAGCTCCTTATTGCTGTGCTTTGGGCTTTTTGCCTTTTTTAGATAACATGCAAAAGCAGCTGTTTGGTTATCAAAAGGCTGAAGAGTTTTATAGGATTTGTGGCAAATTCCAAACACTTCCCAACGAGAAGCTTTCTACGTGTGATGTTCCAGCTGGAATTATCTTTCCCTTTCCCTGCTCCTCTCCTGTTAGAGCTGCACAAGAGCCAGCCCCCCTGGAGCCAGCAGAATTAGCATAATTTCACTAGGTAATAACAGATTCCCAGACATTCAGAGCCCCTGGCTGGGATCTTTTTGGGTTTCACAAACTGGTTTTCTGTTAGAGATGTTTGTACACGGGATTTGGTGAAGGGATTTCAGCTTTGCAGGATTCCTGCAGCAACTCAAGTCCTCGAGGTGCTCTGGTTTTGAAATCCTGTTCCCAGTGAAATCATCCTGCTGTATTCAAATGGTTCTTACAGAAATCCAATTTTGCAAGAGTGTAGCTCTTACAGAAACATCTGAGACAGCTGAGAAACAGGACTCAGTTTTATGCCACACAAGATATTTTAATCTCATAGAATGCATCCAGTTCAATAGATATCATATCTGGCTGTAAATTCCATGATAAAACCTTTCTTTAATTGGCAACAAAGCTTAATTGTTTTCAAAACATAAACTCTCCTCTTTTTTTTTTCTCTAGCAGCTATCACGCTTTTTGGAAAGAAAAAAGAAGTTCTGAAAAAAGATAGGGAGGTCTTTGTTATCAAGAAATTAAAGGATCTTCCTAGAAAGGACTGATTTATATTTATATGGATTTATTTGTCTCTACAGATTTATTTCAGTGTTCTGCTCCAGTTACTTGATTCAAATTCATTAGTTCTTTACAGGTCCCTGTTTACAAATTATTCTGGAGAAAAAGGAGACATGCTGATAAATCTGGTTCAACACAGTTAATTATTCAATTAATATTATTCTTCATATTATTATTATTAATATCATTATTCATTAACAATGATTCACATACAACACAGTTAATTATTGTACGTGAATCATTGTCCTCCTGCAATCTAAAATGTGAGATTGGTCACATCATTCCTATTTCCTCTGGTGGAAACTAAACACTGCTGAGGACAGGGCTTTGCAGAACACAAGTTCCCTTTTTGCAGTTAGGAGCGAATTTTGAGAGGCCTTTTTCTCATCTGTCACATTTCATTACACTAAAAAAAACCACAAAATATTGGCATGTTTGGAGTAGTGCCCTGACAGGCCTGTACCATTTCTCCTCTCTCACCAAAACCAACCAAAAATACAGCAGTGAGGTATTTTCCTTCCTGAGTTAATGCAGAGTCCTCAGGGATCAAGCACAAGGAAATTTCTGGGAGGAATTCTTGTTGGAAGTGGAATTAGTGGGATAAATTTTATTGTAACCACTTATTTTTCCTGAATGAAATGCAGTGCCAGGAGGAACTGGAGGTGATTTTAAAAGCAGTTACACCTCAGAGTGCCCTCCCAGCAGCAGGGCTGCTTTTAGAACAATAGCAGGAGGTTGTGTTTGATTGCTGAAATGTAATTCAATAACAAAATCCTTGGTGTCACTCCGTGGAGGAGCTGAATCCGGAGCATTCAGCACATTCCTGCCATGGATATGTGCAGCTCCACCTTGGGCCAAAATACACACAAATCAGGAGGGCAAGATTTTATTTGTGCAACATCACTGCCTTGGGAGTGTTGGCCAAAGCAGCAGAGCTTCCATGTGCCTGGAACATATCTGAAGGTGTCTGAGTGAAATAAATCCTGGTAGCCAGCACTAATTCACAGAACAGAATGGTGACATCACCCCAGGGGCAGAGAACACTCTGCCTGAAAAGCTGTAGAAAAGCTGGGATTCAGTGGTTTTCCAGTGAGGAGTTGGATGTGGGCAGTCTGATACCTGGGATTGCAGGTTCATGCTTTGCTCAATGTGGGATGTATGAAGATAAAGTAGAGCAGCTGAGGAAAGCTGAAGAAATACACAATACCTGTTTTTTTTTTAGGGGACCATCATTTTCCTGACAAATGCATTTCCCTCTCCTTCTAAAGGCAAACAAAACCTTGCAGAAATGAAAGAGCAATGAAAAGCACCATAATGCTGTAAGCCCAACACCAGCTATCCCTTTTGAATCATGCTGGAGTCAAAGCTATTTGTGTTCAATTAGCGAAGCCACACAATATAATTGCAGGTTCAAAAAAAAGGGAAAAATCTCCTGCAGAATTTTAGCTCCTGCCAGTGAAATTCCACCCTTCCTGTTTTCCAAAAGATAGCCCTGATTTTTGTTTTCTGCCTAAATGAGCTGATGACTCAGCAGGCATTTCCAGCTCCATCACTCATATCAGGGCATTGCCATTTTCAGTTTCTGTCTGAAACCCAATAAAGGGCAAACAACGAAAAGGAAATCTGAAAATTACTAAAAAAGCTCAGTGTAAATGCACTCACTCCCACCCTGCAGTGCTGTTGGGGCAGCAGTTAAAAGTGCCAGTTCTATCCTCCAAAACCCCACACAAATAAGAGAGCACTCACCTCCACTTAGGATAATGACAGCTATAAATATTGCCAGGTCACTGTCGTCTAATTCCAGTGCATTGAACTTCACAGCAAACTCAAACTTGGGCTCCATAAAGTCACAAAAAGGTTTCCTCAGGCTCTTCAGGAACTCCCTCGTCATGAACCCTTGTCCTTCGGATATGAGAACCCCGTCCTTGTTCATCAGAGAGGCCAGCAGGGTGTAAATGATCTCGTGCACCCCGTACTTGAGGAGAGTCACTTGGTCGTTGAGGTCGAGGTTGACGAATCCCGGGATGTTCTTGGCGAACTCCGTGATCTCCTGCACGGCCTCCACCGAGCGGAACTGGCAGCGCTGGAAGATGCGGATGGCCACCTCCTTGTTCTCCTCCTGCAGGGGGGACACGTGCTTGCACTTGATCTGGTCTTCCCCCATCATTAAAGAGTTCATGTCGTAAATAACGAAGGGCTGGAAGCAAAAAGGAAATCCCAGTTACTCCCAAATGGCCTTTCTGAGAGTGCCTGACTCTGGAGAAACCCCAAGAGAGCTCAGCAGCAACCCCTCAGACATCTCTGAGGAACCCATCAAGGGCTCCCCAAAAAGGTCCTGAGGAACTTATGAAGGGTCTCCAAAAAGTTAAATTGTTCTGAGGAACCTATCAAGGGTTCTCTCTAAAAAGTTAAATTGTTCTGAGGAACTTATTAAGGGTTCGCCACGATGCCTTAGGCTTAAGGCATCACCCAAATAGTTAAACTGTCCAGGGGAACATATCAAGGACTCCCCAAATAGCTAAATTGTCCTGAGGAACCAATCAAGGGTCTCCCAAGATGTTAAATTGTCCTGAGGAACCTATCAAGGACTCCCCAAATAGTTAAATTGTTCTGAGGAACCTATCAAGGACTCCCCAAATAAATTGTCCTGAGGAATCTATCAAGGGTTTTCCCCAAATAGTTAAATTGTCCTGAGGAACCTGTCAAGGGTACCCCAAACAGTTAAATTGCCCTGAGGAACCTATTAAGGGTTCCCCATGATGCCTTAGGCTTATGGCATCACCCAAATAGTTAAAATTGTCCTGGGGAACATATCAAGGGTTCCCCAAACAGTTAAATTGTCCTGAGGAACCTATCAGGGGTTTCCCAAAAAGTTAAATTGTCCTGAGGAACCTGTCAAGTGCTCCCCAAATAGTTAAATTGTCCTAGACCTATAAAAACAAATATCCTTACAATGCTAAAATGATTTACAGAAAGGCCAAGTAAAAGTGGGGGGAAGGAACACTATTTTAAAGTGTCCAGAGTTTTACCCCTTCCTTTGTTTGTTTGTTCTGTAATTCCAGAATTCAAAGTTTGGAATGTTTAACAAAAGGCTAAAATGATACTACTTTTTACCTGAAATATAACAGCTTCTATAAAAGAGAATCTAATGAGTATAAAGGAACCTTCTTTATTTGTAGAAAGACAGAGAATATTCCCATTTTGATTCCTGTGTTTACTTTCATGTTCCTTTCATGTTCTATCCTAGGAAATGCTGCAAGTAACATCAACTTTAGGGTATTGATTATCTAATAAATGTAAACTTTTGCTGTTAACTCCTTTAAAAATAACAAGGCTAGGATATATTTAAACCCACTCAACTTGTCTTTGGGAAAGAATAAACAAATACCATGCTACAAACCACAATTCAGAACACAGGGATGAGGCTGACTGTGAAATAAACTCAACTGGAACAAATCAATTTTGAAAGCAGCTTAGAAAAAGTAGTGCCAGAATACTTTCATTAGGATCTGGAAACAATCTGTTCCAGAATATGCAAAAGAAGCTCCTGGGTTTAAAGAAGTGGTTACGTGAGGATTTCTCAAATTCATTGGAAGAATCTTTCCCTCAGAGGATTAATGACTGAATAGTTCATTGCTGCACTGAACATATCCCAATGATCTGAACAGGTTTGTTAACATACCTGATTAATTAATTAAAATACAAGGGATTATACTCCAACAATTGGACTAAAGAGATAATTTTTAAAATTGAAGGTCATTTATGATTGCAGATTCTAATCTGCAATTACAGGCATGCTCATTCTCATGGTTTTATATTTACAGCTTCAGACCACGACATTCCAGCAGGGACAGTGTGAGGGATTAAATTATTTTCCCACTTGCACTGAGGATTGCAGGGTGAAACTGAAACAACAAACACACTGCACTGAGAAAATCCAGGAGGAGAAGGAATTTTTCAGGTAATGACATTTTGGCAGCAGCAAAACCATTAAATATCTATCTGCGTATATGGATGTGCACACACATGGAACAGTGGAGTAACAAGGCTGCAGAAGATGCTTTTAAAATGCATATTTTGGTTCTAGCAGGTCATTTTTTTTCTGTTCTTTCTAGTGGGAGCACCAAGTACAAGAAAAAGTCATTATTAGTCCATGTCCATGTGCTTTAGAAAGCCTGTATTACACCACTGGCCTATTCATGACAGATGAAAATTGAGAAAAAGTTCAAAATAGCCAAAGATTTGTTTTTTTTAATATAAAGATTCAGATGAACTTGAGAGTAGAATTATGTCCCAGGAGATGATGAATAACTCGTTCTAGTTTTGATACACTGTCTTGCATATCCAAACATTTTAAATTAATTCAGATCATACAGCAACTAAAAAATAACATGAATTTAAACTATGCCCATAGTAAACACTTTGCTGCTCCAGAGCACCAAAACCATTGACAAAAGCAAGTTGTAGCCATTAAATAGTGAGTGTCATTCTTCCAGTGGTATTTTCAAAAAAAAGCTTGAAAATTGACAGCACTGAAAAGCTGCATTCTGTCTACTGGTTTATTGCTGTTTCTAATGTGCCAACATTTAAAAAATTCCAAGAAAAAAGGAGAATTAATTGATGCAATTATACATTTACTGGGTGAGAATTGCTGTGGTGGAACTTACAGGCATGAGCAGTCTGCACATCAGCTTCTGCAGAATAAATAAACTTAGCTAATTCAAACTTCATATAAAAGTCACATCATAAGTGCCTGCAACATCTAAAGCTTTTATGTGAGGGTACAATCAATTTCTGGACAACACTAAAATTATTATTTTAATTGCCCTTGAGGAAAGGAAGAAATACTTTTTTGGAACCTAAGATACCTCTGAGTTCTTCGCTGCCTTTGAAATTATTAAGGAAAATAAAATACAGTCTCTGTTGTAATCCGGACAATAAAATTTCTGCCAATGATTCTAGAAAATACATCAAGCTAAGAGTTATAAGCTTTGGAAAGCTATTTTGTTCTTTAGGTATTAAAATACTGTTACCAAAATGGTCAGATATTATTTATTCTTGTCTTGCTGGTACAGAAGATTTTTATGCATTGCAAATGAAGTTTCCAAGGCAACCCACAAGCCCCACTTATCACTATTCCTTACTTTTCCAAGATTTTCCTGTACATTCTCCTAAAATTCCAACTGCACCAACATGGGGCACTGATGTGACCTGGGATAACCCAGGAAAAAGCAGGAATTCATCAGAGCATCCCAGGAACGAGCATCACAGCTCAGCCTCGTGGCTGTGCTGGGGCTGCGATTGTTTGGCACTTAGGAAAAGGAATATTCCTCAGGGAACAGCAATTCCTGACAGCTCGAGAGCCACCTTAACCAGATAGTGTGGGAGATAACCTCTGGGCAAGGAGAAGGAAAACGGGAAGAGAGGATCAGGGAATACAAAAAGGTCAAGGTGACCTTCAAATTCTTGTCCCGGTTTCAAGTATTTGATTAGGTGAACTTGGAGTTTTTTCAAATAATGTTTACTTATTCTATCCAAAAACATTTCCTGTGTTTCAGGCACAGCTTGAACTGTGTAACTGCAAAGTGGGGTGGCTTTTTTAGGCTTTTTCAACGTTCTGTATTTTTTTTTTTTTTAAAAGAGTGTTGTCAGCTTGGCAAATCGTTTACTGGGAAAGAAAGGAAGGAACAAAAGAGAAGAGGGAACTGACTGATTTGTCTGTGGTCTTTCCTGTCAGGATGGCCCTCGCCTTGGCTTTGGTCAGAGGGAAGGACTTGATGTAGGAGTCGTACAGGTGCTTGGCCAGCGCCCGCAGGTCGGCGGACTCGGGGTTCAGCTGGTCGATGTCGCTGGAGATCTCGGCCAGCAGCTTCTCCTTCTCCGCCTGCGGCATCCGCCCGAACCTGATGGCTGAGCAACACCACAACAGTTACAAACAAACAAACAACAAAAAAGCACATTTAGGTGGCTCTTCTGCCACCTTTCTGCACCTCAAAACGCGCGTTTGAATTTTCTGTCACCCCGAAGCTTTGTGTTAACCAAGTAGGGAAAGAGGGTTTGGCGCAGTCATTTGGGCAAAACAGCTTTAAAGAAATGCAAACAAATCTCAAAGAGGAAATCACCTCTGTGCCCATTATAATACCTTGCTTAGAAATGCAGAAATTGGCCAAGCAGCTGTTGGTGAAACCCCCCACCCCAGGTTCTACCTCCAATCCACACAAAATGCAAAGGATATTTAAGATATTAAGGTTCTGTTGGCCCAGGGTGGGAACCACCACTGAGCCTTGTATTGTTTTGGGCAAATCACCGCACGGATCTGGGTTCTTCATTTGATCAGAAACAAAACCCTCACACACCTTGCAGGAAAAAATTCTTAAACAGTTCAGCAGAATTTAATGTAGCAAGTGCTATAAAATAGTAACTTAAGAGTTAAGGAATGGGGAAGAAGATTGTACAGGGAATAAAAAGCTGGAAAAGGCTGAATTGTTCATGGTACTTCTATGGATGGGCAGCACTGAAAAAGCAGGAAATGGCTCTACCTCATCATATGAGCTCAAAATTGCTCAAATCTCCTCTGCACCTCCTGCTTTTCCGTCCATGTACTTCCTATCCAAGACTATTTATTCATATGGGGACTGGCTGGAGAATGTTTCAAATGAGCCATCAAAATCAAGACTGATTTATCACACGGTGTTTCAGTAAACAGAAATTATTTTGTTTTATGAAAACAAAACAGAACAAAAGAGCATCCAAACAAAAAACGGAAGGAAGAAATCAAGGTTTGCATTTTGGCCCTAGGGGAAAATAGAAATATTATGAATATTTTTTCAATGATTGGTGTGTTCCTTGGATAAAGGAAAAGCACTGCTAGGATCATATAGAGATGATTCTACTGGGGATGTTTATTTTGGAAACAAGCAGCCACTTTTCTATGAGTTTGCTGCAATGTGTTGATGGGCAAACAGGACATTTTTTTTCCAAGAACAAATTATTATGCCAGAACACATCCCCCCTCTCCATTTTCCCTATATTATATTTATTGATCAGTTGTCTTATTTCAGGGCTGTAGAAACAAAGCTGTTTATTTTTATGACTGAACTCCTCTTTCAGCAGCCTCAGTCTGTGAGTGACACGTGCTGGATATTTCACAGTTACTCGGGTGTCCTGTGTATTAAATTATCCCGACCACCAGCAGGGAGTGGTTCTGTTCTGGGGCTGCCCCCGAGAGCTGAGGTTTGCAAAAGCAGCTTCAGAACCTGCAATCTCACTGGCAGGAGACTCCATCCCATCAAAAGAAAAGGTGGTCAGGGCTCAAATGTTTTTTAAATATAACATTTCATTATGAAGTATATTTTAAACATACCAATTCATAACAACAAGGAGCATTGTGAATCAAGCACTCTTATTTACAATTTCATAGACATAGGGTTTATTTTTTCATAGAATAAATTACTCTAAATTTATTTAGAATTTATTTAGATGCAGCAGATTCTGTTCAATGTGTAAGCAGGCAAAATTTGGGGCAAAATCAGTTTTTTGGGACTAGCCTAGCAGGTAAAAATCCTTGTCACTGTCATTTCCAGGGGGCTGAGACAAAAATCAGAGAGGGGTCAGGCAGTGAGAGGTTTATGGGAGGAACTGGGAAAGGGGGATTTTGGATGAGAGGAGAAGGAAGGGCTGATGATGATGATGATGATGCCACTTCCAAAGGTTAGGCTGGGGAAAGCAGAGCCTGGGGAGGGATTAATGGGGGTGGGAAAACCTGGGAGAGCTCGGGGAGCTGAGAGGGGCTCCGGGAGCAGCTCCTCTCCCATCAGTGCCAGACTCTGCAAGTTTGGGCAGCAGCCTGCAACTGGGACGTGGATTTCTCCCTTTCCTTTGGCAGTTCCTGCTTCTCTTTGAATTTCCAGCATTCTCCAAACGTCAGGAACAGAAAGCCAGCAGTGAGCACAGTCAGTCCCTCATTCTGCATCCTGTCCTTTGGCTTTCTGTGGAAGAACTGCAATATTTATCCTCACCCCAGTTTTTACTGCTTGGAGAAGTTATATGTAAAAAAAGATGATTATTTATGGGCTGCTCTGTAGGGCACTGCTCTTCTGATTGTCTGGATTATTCCTGGGCATAAAGGACAGCCCAAATAGCCCATAAATACATTTTGTTACTTTAGAAAACACAGGGTAAAGCCAGGCTGGATACCTGGCTGATTTTAGTGGAGGTGTGCCCAGATTGAGCAGTCCCCTGCTCCCAGAACTGATGACAAAGACATGGTCATGTGTTCTTCCTTTTTTCCATTCCAGTAGCTGGGTTAATACCAGCAGTACTTTTAGCAGAAGAGAACAAAATAAATGACATTTTAAAACTAAAAAGAACCAAGCTCCTGCTCAATGGCACTTTAGAACAAAATCTGCACAACTCAGGGTTAAGCCCAGAGCAGCACTTGTGGCTGGAGAAGGAAAGGAAAACAATATTCCAAGCATGAGAACACCACTGTCTTTTTTAACCTTTAGCCAAGTGGTATGGAGCATTTCTACGTGAAAAAATGTGGCTGTAGCTGCTGAGTGTCTCCTTGCAGTGCCCCTTTTGTCCTGATCATTTTGCAATAATGCATCCACACAAGGGCAGGCACAGGCTGGAACCCTCAGGCACAAATAACCCACATTCTGCTCCGAAGAACTTAAAATTCTGATAATTTCCCTCCCTGAGTGGCTGAAGTGTAATCTGGAGATGTAACATCAAAATGTGTCTCAGTGTCATTGGTGAAGCCCTTTGGTTCTACCTCCAATCTACAGAAAATGTAAAGAATATTTAAGATATTAAAGTTCTGCTGGCTTAGGGTAGGAACCTGGGTAGGAACACATCCAGTGTTGCATTTCTTTATGCTTCTGGGTCCTCAAAGGTGACATTCAGCTCTTTTTTTATAAATTAGTTTTATAAATGATGAAGGAGTGAGGGTGTTTTGTGCAAGGCAATGTAACCAGAGCGGGCAAAATAAAAAAGGCAAGTGTAGAGGGCAAAGTTTAAATAGAAACACTGAGTCCTTGTTGGGAGAACTCCTGGTTGGAGCAAAGGAAGATGTTCCTTGGAGCCCCAGAGCAAACGGCTTTGCCCTTTTCCTGCCTTCCCCAACTCCCAGAACCTTGTTGGTGCCACAGCTTCTCTCTGGACAGTGGCAAAAGAGGAAAAAATGCAGGTGAAATGTGAATTTTAAAGCTGTTCTAGGTGTTGTAAGCCAGAGAGAATGGTCTGGGCCATCCCTTCCTGATGGAACTGATCATGGATCCCACGGACACAACTGGGAGCTGTGCTGCCAGGCCAGGAGAGAATTTGGCATGCAACTTGAAAATAATAATAAAAAAAATCCTCCTGAATTACTATAAAAATACCCACAGTAGCATTTCAAAATTAGATTTATTTTTAAGTGTTACTGTTGCATCCCAGGAATTTGAAAACCGTATTTTCGATTAGCAAAACATTTCCCAGACCAATTTATATTCAGTGCGTGTATTAACTTTGCAAACCACAGTCCAGCTTTCCTCTTGGGGACAGTACACTCATTTTTTATATTGAAAATAATGGAAGTTCTAAAAAAACCACAGAGAAATTATTTTCCCAGTCATGTTTGCAATTCTTTACCCTTAGAATTACATAAGTCTCTATGTTATGACATTTAATTCCTGTTTTTACTCAGCTTTGCCAAAGCAAGGCAACAAAGAATCTTCATTATGTCCCTTCTGCCCAAACATCCATAACTATTTCCACATGAATTGCTCTGTTAATTTTAAAGTTCAGAGGGATTTTCTTCTACAGGAGCATTGTGATATTCTTCATGCCATTACTTATGGTAAAGAAGGCAACCACAGATTGGGTGTCCCAGGAAGGAGGAGGACAGGGATTTTTAAAAGTGTGCAATTCATGAAAATGAATATTTTCATTTCAATTCTGCTGTGTTTCAGGACGAGAAGTGCTAACTCAGTGATGCCAACAGCCCCTGGTAGCAACCTGCAACTTGTGCAGCAAATTCAAGCTGCTGTTATTCACAAAGCTTCAGATTCTCTAATTCATATTTCAGAATTAAGTTTTTGGCTTCCAGGAAAGGCATCTTGAGCTCCAGCAGGCAAGAGTCTGGTCAGAAAATAAGAGAGTGAAGTGAAAAATAGCAGTTACACAGGGAACATATTCAGGAAGAAACAGCAATTACACAAGGAATGTATTCAGGAGGAACCACCAATGAGCAGGAATGATGGAGAGTAAAACCAACTCATGTCACGTTATAGAATAAAGCAAGGAAAGCCAACCTCCACCTATCTGATTTTGGTGTTAAAGCAATCCCAGATCATTGAGAGGCTCCTAAAGCCAGGGCAATCTCTCTGACAACTATTTCTAAGCTGGAGATGTGGGCATTCCTGCAGCACATTCAGCAGCTATGTTGATGTTCCATGCTGTTTTCCAGATGGAAACTGGAAACCCCACGTGCACTCACCATTGTGTGACATTCCCACGGCCAGGCACTTCTGAAACCTGCAGTACTGACATTTATTCCTGCTTTTCTTATGGATGCGGCAGTTCAGGTCACACCTGTCGTAAATTAGCTTTAACCTGATTGTTCTTCGAAAAAAGCCCTGCAGGAGACAGAAAAAGAAAAAAAACATGGGAAAGGATGCAGGAAACTGCCAGGGCCATCCTGGCCCTTCTCCACCCACCCACAACACCTGCCAGGTGGATTTCCAAAGAAAGCCAAGCTCCTCTTACCATCCTCTCCTGTTCTGCTCTTCTCTCTTGTTTCCTGCTCAGTTTGATAGAGGAGAAAAATTCTCCAAAAGCTGGAGAAGCTTCAGGGGATCAGTGGGGTTTAAAGGACATTAGGGATGTAATTTAAGGGCACAACTCCAAAGGAAGCAAAGCTCCGTTTGTCCCACTGCTCGTGGGAAAATTATTACCAACCAAACGGGACATTTTCAAAATTTAAAGCTCTCTACCAATGTAGAAAATTGGTTGTAAACAAGGACAAACCAAAAATTCTGCCAACAGCAGTTCAATTTCTAGTAAATGAAAATGGTTCTGGGTTATTTCTCTTTTGACAGTTTGAAGATGTTTTTTTTTGGATCAGTCGTAATTAATTAAAATAGTTTATCTAGACTTATCACCCCTTTGTCCTTGTAAAAATTATTTTTTCCTCATAGGGAATAATAACAGTAAAAGCATAATGTCAACTTTTATTTATATAATTAACTATCATTTAAATAATATACTTTGTACTTATTTCTTTATGTGTGTTCCTAATTCACTGCTAAGAATTTTATTTAGGCTCTAGATTGGTTCTTTCCTTTTAGTTCTTTTCCTCAAGATACTGAAGATGGAGAAGATGGGAATTTCACATTAAACTCTAATGTTTCTCTTTGAACTCAATGAATTATTAATAATTTAATTCTCTGACATTTCTTCTCTCATTCTTAAGGACTGCGATTTTTTACACCATTCATTTGTCCTTTACATGTCATAAATCCTAAATATCACTGACATTAAAAAATCTGTGGAGTTTTAAATCAGAGAGAGCACATTCCTCAAGGCCCTCAGACTTCTCTGTGGTCACTTAAAATGTGTGAAATGGGTAAAGAAACTCAAATTAATGAGAATAACAGAGCCTGAATTTTAATTGCTCAAAGTTTTGGAGTTGGGCATGAGTTTGCTCTGGCTGAGTTCTAAAAATTCAGATTTTTTGCACATGACCTTCAAGGCAGCAGGAATGAAATCTGCTTGCATGATGGAAAAAAGGAGAAAAAATGCACAAAAAAAAATTGAATAGATCAATAACACTAACAAGAAAACAGCAAGCTAGGTTTAAAAAAAAAAAGTTAGTCAAAAAAAGCAAGCAAGTTTTACCTGCTTATTAAGCCATAAATTATAAGCAGGGAAATTTGACGTAAAGAAATTGACCTTTTTTTATTTTTAAATAGCACAAAATAAAATAAATAAATAAATAGCACAAAAGCATAAATAGCACAAAAATGTGATTTTACCAAGTGGTTATTTAGATGAACATGATGCCAAACATTGAGGAAAGCAACAAGAAAAAAGCAAGCTAGGTTTTAAAAACCTCCTGCTTATTAAGCTGTAACTTATATGCAGGAAAACCAATGTACAGAAATTGATGTAAAGAAACTGACATAAAGGAATTGACTTTTTTAAAAAAAAAAAAGAAAAAAAGCCCCAAAGTGTCATTTTACCACGTGATTATTTAGATGAAAATTATGTCAAATGTTCAGGGAGATGCTGTTTTGGCAGCTCACCTTGCAGCCCTCGCAGGCGTGCGCCCCTCACTAAAAATTTGAATAGATCAGTAAGAAAAATGTGGGAAAAACTGACGCAAAGAAATTGACTCTTTTAGGAAAAAAAAAAACCACAAAAAAAGGGCAAAAGTGTGATTTTACCAAGTGGTTATTTAGATGAAAATGCTGTGAAATGTTGAGGGAGATGCTGTTTTGGCAGCTCACCTTGCAGCCCTCGCAGGCGTGCACGCCGTAGTGGAAGCCGGAGGCTTTGTCCCCGCACACGCGGCACTCGATGGCCATCAGCGAGTTGGTCGCCTCCTCGTGAGGTTTGTTGTACAGCTGCACCTTCTCTGAGAAGTAGGGTGGGGAGGGAGGCTCCATCTTGATGGCACCTGTGGGAAGAGTGAAGTGATAAACGCCGATTTTTCACAGTTACTCGGGTGTCCTGTGTATTAAATTATCCCGACCACCAGCAGGGAGTGGTTCTGTTGTGGGGCTGCCCCCGAGAGCTGAGGTTTGCAAAAGCAGCTTCAGAACCTGCAATCCCACGGGCAGGAGACTCCATCCCATCAAAAGAAAAGGTGGACAGGACTCAAATGTATTTTAAATATAACATTTCATTATGAAGTATATTTTAAATATACCAATTCATAACAACAAAGAGCATTGTGAATCAAGCACTCTTATTTACAATTTCATAGACACAGGATTTATTTTTTCATAGAACAAATTATTCTAAATTTATAGATTGGTGGAAGAAGCAGCAAGGAATAACCACGAGAGATCCCAGGGATGTTGGGATGGGATTTGCTCCACAGCAAAGCCAGCAGCAGGCAAAGGCTGCAAAAGGAGCTGCAGCTGCATTTCAGGGGCTGGAAAACCTGGAAGGGGCAGATCCTGATGGAGAAAGTCCAATGCAGATCCAGCTTTCAGCTCTGTGGTGTGGATGGTTTAAAGAAAGGGGTATTAAAAATTAATGTGTTTCAATACATTTGTATTTATTTCAGTACATTTGTATTTATGTATTTCAGTTTTATTTGTATTAATATTATTAATTCAGTTTTATTTGTGTTAATGTATTTCAGTACATGTACAGAGAACTCAGGCTTTACTCAGTCTCTACCTGGTTTACTTCTTTGAGGTGCTGAAAACTCCTACAGGGAGATGGCCTGGACTGTCTAATCTACTTTAAAACATATTCAAATGTCTAATAGATCTATATATTGAATAATATATTATTCAATTTTATATATATATATATATATATATATATATACATGATAAAATAATATTGGCTATTTCCAGAAATTTAGCTCTCTCCTGGGAAAAAACTGTTGAACTTCAGGTGCAGTTTAAAGACAAATTTTCTCTTCTGAACATTTCTAATTGAGAGAGCAATTTCTAATATTGAACGAGCTCAAACAAGCAGATATGATGTCTTTAAATCACTCATCACTGGTCACAGAGAGAGCTGTGAATTCGAGTGTTACATTACATCAGGAGTGATGTAACAGAGCATTAAAGAAGGTGAATATTTTTATTTTTCCAGATTGGTAATATTATACAAACTAGAAAGATTTATTCCTATATAAACTGGGAAGAAGTTATCTAAGTAAAGATGAGGAGGATTTATGCCATCTAAACTCTGCTGTACTCTTTAAAACTACTTGGCATTAAAGCATTATGAATATTTCTAATTAAACAAAAGAAAAATAAGTGACTAGGTAGAAAAATGTCCATTCATTTATTACAGTAGTAGTGCAGAGATACTGCAAAATTAAATACCACCAATTTCCCCAGCAAGAATTTCCTGAAAGAGTTCTTGCACAGATTACTACAGATAAAAGTGAGGTTAAACCTAAGCAGAAGTGGATCCTCAAAGAAGTTCCAGGCACAGCAACCTCACATTCCTACCCTGAGCAGGAATGCAGTAACAATTTATTTAGGAATAGGTCACTTCCTTTCCTAAAAGGAGAATTTAGTGTAATTTTGTCAGTGTGAATTGTGGAAGAGCAGCATGTTTCACAGCAAGTAAATAACTCAGGAGCTGTGATAGAGTTGTAACAATGCTGTGGCTCAGGTGTAGCCAATATTTCTACTCCATCCATTCCTGAGGCTGGCTGGAGTTTAAAAGCTGCACATATTAATAATTCAAATGCTCTGTATGCTGGGCATTCTTCAATATTCAGGGTGTTTATTCTGCATGGTGGGCACTGAGCTTCAAAGGAAAAGCTGCACACGAGGCACAGGCAACAACGGAGGGCTTCCTGTGTCTAATAAAACATAATTTTGGATACTTTAGGATACCTTTCCTAAGCTCCAGCTGCTGCTCTGGCAGGATGAAGGTCTGCTATGGGTATCCCCTCTTTTCTTTCTGCCCTGCTAGGTCATCCCTGCTGATGGTATGAATTCCAAATCTACAAATTCTAACCCCAAATTTCCCACTAGCACATGCTCTGGGGAATGGAGGGGATGTGGACATGAGGGAAACACTTGAGAAAAGGCAAAGCTTACTTTGGCAATCCTGGAGTTTGATGTCATATTTATAATCCAGGCCTGACTGCTCAGCTCTGGCAAGGGGAAGATCCTCGTAGTGTGGGGAGGAAATGCTGGAGAAGTCCACGGTGGTGAAGGGCTTGATGTCAAAGGAGTGTGTGTGCTCGTCCATGGCTGACAGATCCACGGGGCTGATTCCAAAATTCATGGGCCAAAACGGCATTTCTGTGTCAACCATTGTAACCCCTGCAAACAACAAGAAAAAGACATTTGGAGAAGGAGTTGTTTACCTCCAATTTGTTCAGCCCCAAGCTGAGGTACAAGTGTCCCAGAGGGCTGAGATGAAAAACCTTAACTCCATCCCTCCACATCAACAAAATTAGAAGTCCTCCACAAATAATTCTCATTTTTGCAATTTCTAAGCACCGTTCTTCCCATTCTTTCCTGGAAATCTCAAGGGTTTTTACATTAAGGAAAAAAACCCCAAGGTAGCTGGTATTAAATAGTGGTGGTTTTCCTCCAAACAACCAGAAATATTTGAACACTGTGCTCATCGGAGTTTGGCAAAAAGTTTAATCCCAGTCTTGAACCCACGGATCAAGGAAATGTAAGTTATGACTTTTCAAATTCCATATATATCTATGCAAACCTTGAAAGCAGTAAACAAATAAGAAACTTCTACCTGCAAAAAAATCTTCTGCAAATTGAATGAATTTAGATTGAGACAAGAAATGTTTTTCCAAGTCCTCTTCTGACAGATAGCTGAACCAAAATCCTTAACTTAGACATATTTCAACTATGGAAAAGTTTGTAAGTTACAGCAAGTGAACCAAAATCCTTGATTTAGACAGATTTCAACTATGAAAAAGTTTCTAAGTTACAGCAAGTGCAAAGGCCATTTTATAACCAGTGTCTGTGTTTAATTTTCCACGATTTATAAAAAGGACATTCTACCCTAAAAATAGAAGAGATGTTTCAGAGCTAAAATAGCTTGGTCACTTTGGCTGTTTAATTTGGACTTTAGACCCAATCAAGTGAGTGGCCTTTAACCTCTAGATAACAGAAACTTTGATTTGATCTGCTTTGAATCAAAACTGCTCTGTCACAGAGCCAAAAGTGCTGTTGCAAAATGAAGATACTGGAACAGAGGTGCTCCAGAATTTGGAGCTCACCCAGTTTTTGACAGGTGAGTGAAGCTGGGACTGCCCTCCCCAGCAGCTCTGCTGAAACTGCCTAGAAATGGCTGAACTTCTTTTTGCCTTCCCTCTGGGATGTCACCAGAACCCCTCCCACTTTTAGGACTCCCAGCACAACCCTTCAGTTCTTCTGCCTGACTGTGACAACAAAGGCTGAGAAGGATCTTTTTAATTCTGAAATTTGAGAGGGGAGATGCTCACTGCAGAGGGAACAAAAAGGAGCTGCTGCACCCCCGCCACCCCCTGGTCCACTGGATGGGACATTAAGGATGTTATCCTTAATGAAAGTGAGGAAACAACAGGATTTCTAATTGCCACAAGTGAAAATAAACAGCTTGTGAAAACAAGTGAAAACAGCTTGTCAGGGTACCTTGGTGCTGTGTGTTATCTCCCAAACTGTCAAGTTTGAAGTCCAGGGCTCAAGCCAAGAGCTCTGCCCAGGCTCCCCAGGGAATGGCCCTGGCCCTGAGGCTGCCAGAGCTCCAGGAGCTCCCAGGGATGCCCAGGGTGGGATTTTGGGGTGTCTGTACAGGGACAAGGGCTGGATACATGATCCATGTGGGTCCCTTCCAACTCAGGAGCTTCTGACATTTTCTGTGAGTACAAAGTGCAAATCCCTGGCCACCAACATTGGGAAAAGTCTTCCCAAAACAGATTTCCCAGTGAAACAATAAACCAGAACAGACTTCTTCTTCAGATCCCATTTCTTGTAATGACCAGACACATCTTTAAAAAACTACAAAATTCAAGAGATGTTTTAAACTGGTTTATATTGCTTTAAGCAAGTGCCATCAAGGGTTATGACTTTCTACTGGAGCTCTTTCTCAAGGGTTAAGGATGGCTACACATTTCCAGTTGGAGCCCAGGTTCATCCCAGGAACTCCCAGGCTGCTGTGTGGACAAGGAATAACTGGAAAACCAAACTATCAAAAGGCAGGAGGACTCACACCCACAGCTGCCCTGGCACAGACACCTCCCTGCTCTGAGGCAGCACCTGGAGAGCTTCAGCACCTGCTTAAAGGCAAGGACAACCCACTGAGGGGAGATGATCTCACTGCAAAATTAACAGTTTTCCTGCACTCTCCATCAAAAAAATATTCTCCCAATCTCGAGACCTCATCATTTTGTCTTTTCAAGTTAGAAAGCTTCAGTTTGCAAACCCCTGTGAGCTGAACAGGAAGTTAGAGCTGGGCTGGATTTCACTGCACTCAGCCCATGGCTGGGATTGAATCATGATTTTAAAGAGTTAAGGTTTTAACCAAGGGTTAGAAGCAATTTATATTGACTAGGATGCAAGTTAGGAGAAACAAAAGATAAGTTAGAGTCAGGATGTTCTCCAGAAGTTGATGATGAGTAAATCTGGGAAACTCCTGCATCATTACAACCCAGAGTGTGCATGAGCTTCCCAATGTACAGGAATCTCACAGCTCAGAAAATCTCAGGTGAGCAGGGGAGTCCAGAGGTCTGCCTTGGCAGGCACAAAGCTCCAAAATCTAAGAGCTTGTAGTAATTCCTTATTAGAAATCTTGGTTCCCAGCCAGCAGAGCCAAATCATTTCAGCAAAATCTACCAAAAAATGCCAGAGTGGTTTCGTGGTAAAAGTATTTCTAGCCTAGAACGGTGATGGGTTAGGTTTTTATTATGTTTTAGAATAAACAAAATAAAATTAAATCATTAACGAGTAACCTGTTGTTTTAAGCATCACTGAATATAAGGGATTTGGTTTCATGCATGCTGGTTTTCCCCTACTAATTGTTTTTTTTTTCCTCTGTGCCTGTCCAAATCACACACATGCTCCATAGGCTGAGACCAGAGGAAACACAAATGCCAAGATTCCACTGAAGAGAAAACCAGCGAATTGTGGCTGCACCTATCAGCTACTGCAAGTCACAGAGTAGTTCTGCCCTATCCTACTCCAATTTCTGCTATGAGGTAATAAAATCTGATTATTGAGCCAGCAGCCATTTACAAATCTTCAGTCAAAAGCCTATAAACTCCACCCCTTCCAGAGGTTAACATCCCATGACTCTCAAGATCCCAGAGTAATATTGTTCACAAGCATTTCTGAAGGATGAGAATTTCCAGGTTTGCTAAGCTTTGGGGTATAAAACACAAAGCATCTTGTTACAGCTTTAAAGTTCCAATTTTCACATGTGATCTAAGCAAATTATGGGTATCTTGTTCAATTTAACAAAATTTCCTGTTACAGCAGAAACAATTAATTTCAATTTTCAGATGAATTTATATGAGAGATATTAAAACGAATGAAGCATTTTCCATGCTATTTTTATTCTTGCATTATTGAAAACCAAAATGTGAAGTCTGTTCCTGTGTTTAATGGTTATATTTTACAAACACTCCTATTTTGCATGTATCTTGATTTTTGCTGTGTACTTCATCTTTTTCCCTCCCCAGGAAAGAGGAACGACAACATTTCCCTCTGGAAAAAAAAACAACCCAAAACAACTAATTGTAGTCTTCTCATGGCTTTAAAAGAACCAAAAAAACAACAACCAAGATTAAAAAAATCCAGTGGAGAAGTCCAATGAACAGACTAGAGAATGTTTTTATAACTCACAGCAGTTTGTGTGACCTCCAGGTAATAGATCTGTAAGTATTTATCTGATTTAGAAGATTTTGGTGTGCAAAACTCCTCTTCAGCCAGCAACAGGGCTGTGCAGAACAGCAGCAGAGATGTCATTTGGGAAGTCAGATGGAGGAGCTTGGACATTGAATCCTCCAGAAGAGCAAGAGTGAAAGAGAGAAAGCTGCTGAGATCACCTTTATTTCTGAGATATGGAGCTTTCTAAGTGCCTTCACGGTGTTTAATCTCCTGTGGAACTGCTCAGGGTTATGTGGAGGAACCCAAGGCACTGAACTCACCTGGCACAGCCACCTTTGGTTATTCTGCTGCTGACAGGCAGAAATCTCCTCTCATTAATCACCCCATCATCCCCTGATTGATCTGCCCTCCAGTTCCTCAGACAGTTATTCCCTGCATTTCTCCCACTAGGGAAACATAAAATATGACAGAGGAGATTGCCATGGTATGAAAAACATCCTGGAACACGAGCTGCTCTTTACCATAAACACTACCTGTGCTCAGGTAACCTGAAGGGCCTGTTGTGCTGCATTCTAGACACGCTCTTTCCAGACAAAACTACCAAAATATGACCCTACAGGTATTTAATGAAGCAACCAGAACATCCCAACTGACAGGAGTTACAGAAAATAACAGGAGAAAAATAAATAGGTGAATCCTCTCAGCTTGGAAACATTATTAAAATCAAGGAAACATTATTAAAATCAACGACATGACATGGGCAGGTAGAAATATGGACAAATTGATAGGTGAACTAAATAATGCTGTGGGGTTTTCTTAATGAAAACAAATTCCATGGAATAGATTGGATTTCCTCCCGTGTATAAATGTGTCTGAGTTTGTCAAGTAAACTCAAATGCAAGTCCTGCAGAACTTAATGGGACTTTTGCCAATTAATTTAATTAAGACAGCTCAGACCCTCTGTGAAATAATGACCTACACATCACTTGGTTAAAATCCCACAATCATTCTCAGCTTTTAGGAAAAACTTAGAGATGTTGAAGGGGCAGCTTGATACCCCATAGATTCAATTTCTTTATCTGTTTGGAGCAATAACAACACATTTTCTGTGTGCCTTGCAAAAACACCCTTGCAAAAAAACCCCTAAGTGATGGCACCACATCCACTGAGTTACAGCCCTGCATTAAGCTTTTGGAGGAGAAGGCTGCAGAAGAGTTATAAAAAGGGATCAGGCCGTTTAAATTATTAGTTATTAATTATTATACATAGTTATTAATAATTAATAATTAGATCAATTCATTGTGATAACCCCCTGGCATTCCCCTTGCAATAGCTCAGTTCTCTCCTTGCCTCTGACACAGAAATTCTGGGTGGCAATGGTGGAGCAGCTCAAGGCAGCATTTTATCAGTGCTGCTCTCAGGTACCTCAGATGTGAGGGATCATTGAATTTCAGCTTATTGAGAGAAAAATCACAACTTGCTGCATTTGCTTTTTCCTGGAAAAAAAACCCCAAAAAACACAAAAACAAACCCCTCAGATTTTTGTCTCAGTTCTCTGTTTTTCCAGTGAAAGAACATTCTCTCACCTCCCTCCCCTCCATTCTCCGTGCTCTCCATAAAACATCACTCCTCTCCAGCAGGTGTGGGATTACTCCACAGATTTTTAATATTCCTGATTATACCAGAGTACAGTGGAGCTCTAAGATTTAAATCTTCAGGAGATACCTTCCTCAAGAATGAAAATTATCAATTTTTCACTAATAGCTACTGCCACTAAAATGGACTTTATGTAACAGACAACGTTTGTATAAAACAGAGATAATTTTCTTTTGGATGAACCAAACTCTATGAATTTTTTTGTGCTCAAACAATGACTCAAAGATGTTTTCCGTTGTTGTTTCACACATTCCTGGCCTGCAGATTCCCGATTTTCCCCCCCATTTCCCGGCACAGGACCCGAACCTCTCTGTGTCCTGTTGCTGCAGAGTCAGCAGAGGGAGCACAACGTAACTAAAAAAAAAAAACCAAAAAAAACTCTCTTTCCAAGAACTCTGCTGGCACAGCCAGCGATGCTCCTAAACAAACAAACAAGCGGAAAAAAAAGGACGGGAAAAGAGCCTCCTCGGTGGCTGATGCCCCCAGTTCTCTGTTTGACAAAATCAGTGTTCTGCCAACTGCAGCAGGCAAAGCAAAGGAACAGCAAAAAAACCTATAAAGCCTTGCTTTAAAAAAATCCTTTAAAAGTTCTTTAATATCCTTTAAAAATTCTTTAAAAGAATTTTTGTTGTTAAAAAGGATAGCTATAAGGATTTTATTTTTTTTTTTAAATCCAGGCACACACTCAAAACAGTGTCAGAATTCAGGGCAGAAAATGTTTCAGTGATGTGATGATGAACAAACACACTGAACGGCAATATTGATGGGATTAAAATAGCTATCCAAAGCATTTCCCAAAGAAATTAAACATCAGAAACCACTGTGGATGTGGGAAAAGGGTCCAGGCTACTGAGAGAATCAGTATTGTGAAATTTTTGATGGCAAATTCAAAGGGTTTTTGAAGCCACAGTGTTGCTCCTCCTGCCAGGCCCACTCCTGGGGGCACCACTGCCTCACCAGATCTGGGAATTTCCTTTCCAAGCAGGAATTTATCCAAAACACTTACAGGAATGAAAACTGACCTCACTACAGGACAGAAGAAGCAAAATTTTATGGCTTTGTTCCAATTAAATAACTATAAACTAAAGCTCCCTTCACCTTAATTTAGCTGTGAAAACAAAGAGAATACCCAGTGTCTCCAGCAGATATTGAGTGTCAAAATAGCCCCATAATAAGAAGTAACTTAGTGAAAAGATGAGTTCACAAATGATGGATAATGGCATTTTTAAACATAGATGGCTTTAAAAGCACTTCAAGACAAGAGATGAATTTTCTTCTCTATTCCTCAGGTCCAGCCCTGAAGGCATCTAAAAATGGCCCCCCAAAAATTTAACACATCCACCTGAAAATCCCCAAAAGATGCCACACAGAGAATATACTTTGGAAAGAAGGGAGTAAACACTCAGTGTTTATAAGGAATAAAGCAAGTGGAAGGCTCTGGACCAAACAGATATGTCAGGCCAGGGCACAAGGGCTGGTAAGCTCAGCTCAAGGGTTTATCAGTGAGTAGGAGGAGCAGGAGCTGAGGAAAGGCTCCTCTCCCACCCACTGTCCCAACCTGCAGAACCAGCACAGGGCCCAAATGCTGAGAGCAAGAAGGAAAAGCAGCGACCTGGGGCTGAGTGGAATGTTGAAGGTGTGCCAGCAAACCCAAAAACACCTTCAGACACAGCTGGGGGATGCTCCTTTCTGTCCCATCTCCCAGTCTGACCAGTGCTGGATGGTTCAGAAACCCCAGTGGGGAAAGGGTGACAACCACATCCTTCAAAAAGCCAAATAAAAGCTAAAAAGGGGAGGCAACCCATCCATCCTCTCAGCGAGGCTGCACAGTAAAACACCAGGAGAAACTGTATAAATCCAAACACTTGGAAAGGCCAAAAAAATAAATAAAAAAAAGCAACTCATAAATCAGTAGGAAATGTATTTGATTCCTATGGCTGAATTATAACTACAAGCTGTGCTCACTAAAAGCACAGTCCATAAAATTTACCACAATGTTTAAGAGGCAGTTGTTAATGGAAACAAGGAAGAAAAGCCCATTCAGGGAATAATAGAGCTGTTTAGTGTTAAATATATTTTCTGTTCTATGGAATTCACACCAAATGGCCTGGGTTGCTTGGAACAGCAGCATTTTATACCCTTGCAGCAACATAAACCCTTGTAAATATAATTGCAAATGAGAAACAAGTTGAAAAATGCCACGGGCTACTCAGATACGCTACAAATCCTCCCATCCTATTTTAATTTGTTAATGTAGGGTTTGTTACATTCTGATACTGGAGAGTATCATGAAACTTCAGGTTATTCCAGGGGACGAAAGAAACTGATGGCAAGGCTGTGCTCAAGTAGCTTAAATAGAAACTGAGAATATTGGAAAAGGGGAAATTTCTGTATAAAAAGGACTGATTTATAGATCTGACAGACTCACAGGCAGGTGAGCCAGATGTAAAAGCCTTCAAACACTTTAAAAACAGATTTAAAAACACTTTAAAAGCATGGAGAACTTCACTACAAATTTCTGGAAGTGAGAGAGTTGGGCTCCTGGTGGTAAAATCTGACTGCAAGAGAAATAAAAGTGCTCTACTGCAGTCACAGCACTGGCAGAACAGTGATATGAGGAGGCAATTTCTGTTAGATCAGATTCAAAGTCTGTGGGAAAGGATCCTCAAACTGTTCTTAGAAATCCCTGAGCAGGGAAGCTGCACTTTCCTACTTCCAGTCATGCTTTGTGAGACGCCATGGGCTGAAACTAAAAGTAATCCTGATGAAAGGCTCCTCTTCCAATGCCTTTGCTTCGAAAGTGTCTTAAAAATCTCTCCCACTCTTCAAAATAGAAATGATTGTTATTTCATTTCTTTGGAAAAAAAATAAATATATATATACATCTCCAGAAGCATTAAAAAATCTGAAAAATAAGGTATTTTCTGATTGGCAATATAAAATCAGAATAAACCTCTGTAGGGGCACAAATTGGCACTTACAATGTGCCTCAGTGGAGCTGAAATGTGGCTCCTGTTGGTTTTGAGGGATTTGAGGAAAGCAGAAACAAACAGCACGTCCCTGACTTGTGCTGGCAGCATTGTAAAACGACCTCATTATATAAAATGTGGGCGTTGCTCTCTATGAATCATTGTGATTTAAAATAGGATCCTGATAGACAGGCAATGAATCACTTTGGATTTTGTAATCAGCCAGGGCTGACTTCTTGGGAGAGCCCTTTGCCCCCTTTGGCAGGGAGCTGAGGGGAAGGTCTGCTCCAGCCCTGGAGGTGCCTCCCCAGGCTGAAGGAAGTCATTGATTCTAAAATATCCCCCAAAAATGCCGTGTGGGACACAAGATAGCAGAGCTTTGTCAGCTGGAACAGCACCACACAATTCAATTGATAACATTCTCAGCCCTGTGCTTGGCTCCAAGGCTCAACGTACTTTAATAATTGGCATTTATTTGTACTGGGCAAGCTTTGTATTGCTGGGTCTAGCAAAAGTTTTACTAACTACGAGAAATTAATATTGTTCCAAAACACCACATTTGCCATTAAAAGTATTTTAAAAGCAAGTGACCCATTCAGAAGTTTCATCTGCACCATTTGTGACTGCACTTTCAGGTGTCAAACTTGCTTTGAGGTCAATAGAAAGTTTTCCAGCTTTGACAGAAATTCAGTGTTTGGCTCAAAATTAAGCAAAACACTCATTTTGAATATTGAATTCATGCTAATGGCATCGAAACACCTGCCTGAAGTTAAGCACTTCTAAAAACTCAGTTTTTGGCCAAGAAAGGACTTCTTTATCTATGATACATTATTAAATTACATCTCACGCACACAGATAAATCAATGTGTGTTGTAATGTACATCCAGAAGAAATTAGGGTCTCATAAAACGCCCAATTTCCTGTGTGAAACAACTGCTTCAGTGGCAAGGCTGTGCCCAGAGCTCATAAAATAAATTGCCAGCACCACAAAGTCCCAGTGGCACTGTCACCCAGGAGCCTGCTGATGTTTCACTAGGGAACAGCTCTGTCTGAAGCCTTCAAACACAGCACAAAAACATTTACTGGGTTTATCCCGTGCTCACACGACAAAAACATTTATTGAGTTTCTCCTGTGCTCACACATGGTGTGTTCTATGAAAATTTCAAGCACAAAAACATTTATTGGATTTATTTTGTGCTCACACATGGTGCGTTCTATGAAAATTTTTTCAAGCACAAAAACATTTACTGAGTTTATCCTGTGCTCACACATGACAAAACCATTTACTGAGTTTATCCTGTGCTCACACATGACAAAACCATTTATTGGGTTTATCCTGTGCTCACACATGACAAAAACATTTATTGGGTTTATTCTGTGCTCACACATGGTGTATTGTATGAAAATTTGCCAGTCCCTCTGTGGCTCTCTAAGATTTCCCGGGCTTTCAGGTGGTGTGGCAGAGCACAGAGCTGTGTGAGCAGCACAGCTCTTTACAGGACAATCTCCTGCTCCACTGTTTATCTGGTTTCATTAGGTCATTATCAGCGTGTCTTAATGCAGTTCAATAAATTAATAAGAGACTCCATTCTTTGGAAATGCTGCTTTAGCCAATAATTAACAGCTGAGGTATCAATTTAGCACGGGATTTTAAATAGTTGTACTCCATTATGGAGTTCAGAACATGAAGTTTATATTTGTTTTTGAAATGTTAATAACTTTAACAGTAAATGTTATGTGCAGGTAATCTTTTAAAACATCATAGATGCAATAAATTTGATATTAGTCCTGAAGAATTTTTGTAATTTTAATACTGAAATAACCACACCACATTTTCTCAATCCATGTGGTGGTAGTAGGGAATTTAGGGATGCAGAATACTGTTGGTAAGAAGCCTGAGATTTTTCCTCTCTCCTCAGACTCTGTCATGTCAGTGCTTTATAATGTTCACAAGACAGTAAACTTCAGTTTTGTTTCCAAGAGATGAGCTAATAAGGCACACAACTGCAGTGGGGTGAAATACACTCATTAATATCCTAAATGCAGTTCTCTGCCATGGCAGAATACTGAATACTCCCACAGGAAGAGGAGGAGGAGGAGGAAAAAAAAATGCCATATGAATTTAAACTGATTCCTTGAATTAAATCCCACTTTTGAAGTTTTTCCTGGCAGTCAAACACGCTGCAAATAATCCATAAAAATGCTTCTCTCCTATCGGGATGAGTCGTTTCCATCCCATTCTCATCCTCCCAGCACTAAAAATGCAAAATGGGTTGGAATACAGCAAGACTGGATGCAGGGCCCACATGATTTGACTGAGTGCTGGGTTTTGGCAAAATGTTTGAATCTGTTGGACAATCACCAAGTTGTAAAAGTGAAAAAGCACCATGTTGCAAAACTCATTCATGAACGTAAACACTATCTCTGCATTAAATACAGAGAGCTCAGTGAAACAGCAAATACAATTTCCTATACAGATTTATACAGAATTTCTAGTATGTGCCAGTATAAAATATGCTTTATTTTTATAAATATGTGTATTTATAAAGATGTATAAATGCCCTCTCTGCCTCTATATCCACTGTGACGTCAAGGTAATTCAAACACACCAAAACTCTGAGAAAGCAGATTAAAGGTACCAAAGAGGGCTGAACATTCACCACACTCCTCTTTTAGCTGCCCCCCAAATTCATCACCTCACACACAAACCACAAATCACACACTGCAGTCTTGCCCATAGACTCTGGGATATTTGATAACTGGATTGTTTTTTTAAAAAAGATGTATTGGGGATCCACAGATTTTGTGGGGAATTTATACACAGTTATTGAAGAGCATTTTCACTGGGGGCTGAAATTCTTCAAGCAGACCTTGGAGGGGAAAACCAGAGGTGATATCCCAACATTATTCTGACAAGATAAACACCAGGAAGGCCAAAGAGACCCCCTAAACTGATTATATCCAACAGCAGGGTTTCTACCCTGCACCAAGCACCCAACTAAATAATGCAATAATAAAGACATGTGAACTTTTGTACACCCCATCATCTGTTGCACAAATGGATCTCTTTCATCTTTAAAAAAAAAAAATAAAATTAACCTCCTCAACTGAACTGTACGAACAGCAAAGCATCCAACCTGCTCAGCCACTTTTCAGCAATCCCTTGTCACCTGACTCCTGTACTTTTGACCCTCCAAAAAACTCCCAGCTGAGACATGTTGACATGTTTTCACATGTGATCCCAGAATGATTGCTCTCAATGGTGCTGGGTGCTTATCACAGCTTCAGATCAATGTTCTCTGCCTCTCCTCTGCTCCATCTTCCTAAATATTCATTTTTTTTCCAGGGAGCTTTCGAGCTATCCTGGAGTCAAGGTGATTTCAGGCTGGGCTGTTGTAACTGCAATTGCAATGCTCTTGGGGAGTATTTAATGAACAGCAGGAAATTAATGGGGAGTTCTGCTGTAAATTGAAGTTACCTTGAGAAGTTTCACTTGTGGGTCTCCTGTTGGACTAAAAGCTTCAAGAGAATCTTCCCCATTCTTCCTTTTTTGGAGGGGTCAGTATAAAATATACTGTATTAAGCCATATTGTGATCAATGTTTTATTCCAGGAGAAAAAGAGGTGGGCAGTTTCTGGAGGAAATTAAGCATTGAGAATTGTTTTTATAAATATTAATTTTAAAGCCTGTGTTCAACTAAATAATACCAAGCTGGGAGAAAGTATACTAAAGCATCCACTACAAAAAATCAGAATTAAGTTAGCAACAAGATAACTCCTTTTGTGCTACTGGATTTCTAACTTTCAGCAAAAAACAGAGGAATTTCAGTTGGATTTTCCTGTTTTACATACTCCAGAAAAGCATTGTGCAAACTGGTACTTAAAACTACAGTAACTCCTGACCAGAGGGGAAAAAAAAACCCCAAACAGGCTCAGATCCAGCACCCAGGATCTGAGTTACTGTGAAATAGTGATACCAGAGAGCCCCAGAGCAGAACTGCTTTATCTTGAGTTCTGAACTAAATAAAATGGGTTAATATTGTCATTTTATGGGCCAACAGCATCCCTAACAAACTCCAAGTAGTCCTGGATGACACTTTATGCATTGGGCAAATCAAATTATTTTCAGTGATGTAATTTTCCTTCCTGCCATCTGAAAGTGATAACTCCCTCTGCCACTCAAAAAGCAAACACCAAAATCCACGGCTCAGATAGGGGATTATCAGCTCAACTTTAGGTGATAATTAAAGAAAGGGACTTGATTCCTCCTGCCACCCACCCCTCACAGAACAGAATTGATGGAAATACTGAATTCTTTTCCTAATGTACTTTTCAAGGGGAAAAAACCCCAAAATAAAATTCTCTTCAGAACACAGGAGTAACTTACTGCAAGCACAATGGGGAAATGCTGTCTGAACCTGAACTAAAAGATGAATATTCCCCCTGCAGCCCTTTTATAACAATAAAAAAGACAAAATATTTGTGGGGAAAGAACACGATTTCATCTTTTATTTAATTTCAAAATCATTAATGCACTTCAAAAAGAACTTAAATATAACCTGCATAATGATACATTAATGTGAAATTCTACAAAGTCCTGACTTTGTTACAGCTTCAAAAACCCACTGGATTTTCTAATAACGTATCTGGCATGGTTTGGATTTTATAATGTGTCTGAAAACTAAAAGGAAGAGATTTCTTTGATCTTATTTTCTGTTGGGTTTTTCTTTCCCTTTGTTATTAATATCGTAAAAACATGCCTGATAGGATTTGTTCCTACTTTTGTCAACCTGTCTATTTGGAAGTAAAATTTTCCCCATACTCCAGTGGAAATTGCCTTGCCTTGCCCATGAAGGAACAAGTATCTTCACCTGCCAAGGTGTGGAAAATGATTCCACATCTGTGAGCTGCCTGTCACTCCTGTAAGTGTCCCTCACTACCAAAGCAGGGGCTGTTTGCATTCATATTTAAACATGTGTTTAAATATGTGTTTAAATATCTGTGCCTGCCAATAATAAACAGAATTCCATGGCTTTTGCTGCTGTTCTTTGCCTGTGCAATAAACCAAACATTAAAAAAAAAAAAACTGAGTGATGTTATTCTTCTTAATATTGGTGACCTGCAACCCACAGTGCCAGCACGTGGCAAGTGACACTCACAGGGCCACTGTCACTGTCCCCATCATTCTGTTCAAAAACTGCACTTGCTATTTTTGACAAGAACTGTTCAAGAGTTAAAGTGACATCATCTGAGGACACAGACGGAAAGCGGAGGATCCACGGCTAAGAACAGCCCAGGACAAAGCTATTTATGTCCAATTTCACAATTCTGCTATTTTTAACAGCTAAATCCTAAAAAAACTGGTCATTTTTGGAGATTTGTTTGCAGCTGGAAAGACTCTATCAATGCTTGGCTGAAGCAGGAAAAGCCCCTGCACATTGTGTTGTGGAGAGAGAGTGGAGGGTCAGGAAATCCCAGTGTGCCCCAGGCACCTCTGATCCCATGGATCTGGAGCCCTCTGGAATTCTGGATATGA
Source organism: Trochalopteron elliotii (assembly GCA_024734555.1). Taxonomy (NCBI): domain Eukaryota; kingdom Metazoa; phylum Chordata; class Aves; order Passeriformes; family Leiothrichidae; genus Trochalopteron; species Trochalopteron elliotii. Next base: position 42,740 of record JANPWX010000268.1, read on the forward strand.
GATTTGTCCACAGAGATCCCAGCTCATGGAAACTCACCTGCTCCCATCAAAAAATCTGAGCTGCCATCCTGTCTTTGACAGCACTCGCTGCTTTCGCTTGAGGAGAAAAGTGTATAATCAAGTTCTTACAGTGTTTCAGAAAGATTAATAATTATAGGGTTATGCAACTTTAACAATAGTGGTACCAGCAAAGCAGCTGTGTTAAACTTTAACAGCATTAAAAGGAGGGGAAGAAAGAGATTGAGAAAATTTCAGTTCCCTTCTCTGTCATGTGTTCTTGTCATCGTCTTGGGTTTTGCTATATTTAAATTGCTGAAGGAATTTCTTCTGCAAGGAATCTGAGAGGGCAGCTGGCAGCAAGTCCTTCAGTTTCATGTTGGGACAAATATAAGGATACACCACAATTCAAGCCAAAAATGTAGAGTTAAATACTACAATTGATAACATTGATAGTTAATTTCGTGCCTTTTTTTTTTTTTTTCCTACTGGAAAATATATTAATTAACTTCCTGAGAAGTGCTGTTTGAATAATTATGTGTAACTCTAGTTCTTTAATCTAAACACATGTGCCATTCTCACACACAAACCACCAATCACACACTGCAATTTTACCCACAGACTCTGGGATATTCCATAACTGGACTGGTTTATTTTGAAATCAGCAATTTATCTTCAATTGGGCCAGAATACCAACAGTTAACTTTGCAATAAATTATTACTGAATGAAAATGAAATTAATCTATTTTTCTTTTGAGGAGATTCCTTTCCTAGACAAGCAAGTTTGGTGTGAGGAACTAAAAGTCATTTCTGTGACTTTTTGTAACCCCTCGAGCAGACGTGTGAACAGCTGAACATGTGACTCTGATGGAGACTGAGGGTGAGCTCCTGGCACTTTTTACTGTGTTCAGAAAACTGTTTTCAGTTTTCTTGAGTTGCCAAACAAATTTCAATAGTCACAAATTTCTGTATGCTGACGGTTGATCTCTTTAAAGATCTGGCTGTGTTTAAAAAGAATCATACTCAAATACTATTGAGAATATCACCAAAAAAGCAAAATTTGAAGGGATATCTGGATTCCATCCAGCGAGGTGGAGTGCAACGGAGCACTGAATATCAGGGTAGGACACTCCTGATGCAAAACTCCCCCTGGAACCTTTGGGATCATCTCTAATCCATGAGATCAGAAAAAGTCTCCAGCAGCTGAGTGCTTCTCACCCCCTTCCCTTCCTGTCCTTTGCTAACAAAGGTGGGAACATCTGCTCTAAACCTTATCCCTGCACAAACTGAGGGATTATTTTGAAGCAGCTTTGGTGGCTCTTCCCCAGCAATGATGTGCTTGGTGTAGAGGGACATGAGCAGGATGCAAATCAGAAATGATCCAAATCCATTTCACCCACCCAGACTGGCAGAGTTTGTGAATTTGGAGCCTGCTGTTGATCTCTCACCTTCACTTTCTGCTATCAGTAAATCAGGCTAAACACCAGAATATTTGTAAAGCAGACTGGTTTTCACTGGGCTCCAAGCAGCCAGTGTTAACCTCATGGCACACATTCCCAGCACAAGGGAAAGCTCTGTGGCGTGGTGTGCAGAACTAATACAGTCAGAAATTGGTCTAATTCTGATTTCTGAACTCTTTCTGGTGCAATCTGATGCTGGACTTGGTTCATTCCAGAACTATGGATTACTTTTTACAGCTTTTTCTAAACACAGCCACTGAGTCAGACAAGATAATATGGAGACAAATACTGGCTCCTTTGACCTGTAAAATTTCCACCAGTTGACTGAATTTCCCTTTTGCAGGACAGCAATGGCAGCATCTGTTTCGAACAGGAGTGCTGGGCCTCCTGGGTTAATATCTGACCGTAACAATCCAAAACCTCCCCCAGCACAGCCATCTAGACCACGTAGGTATCACACAGAACCTCCTCTTTCCTCAGGCAATCGCAGGGCATCGCTGCTCTGCCATCTGAGACCGCGGGAAAAGCGCAAACTATCGATCCTCACATCACAATAACGCGTCCAGCGAGCGATAAAAAGCTCCCCTCCCGGAGATTTCCATCTCAATGGAAGCAGAGAAAGTTGCCAATCCCACTCTGTCAGCTCCCCTGGTTTATCAATGGGCCACGTGCTGTGAATCACAGCGCTCAGCCGGATCTCGCATCTTGCCAGTTGTGTCTTGCTTTTACTATTTGTTCTGGGATCTTAAAACCACTGCTGTAAGCGGTTCAAAAATACACGCTGGAAAATTGTTAATGCCCTAGTCATACAATGTCATTTTGAAGCTCCCTGGGAATTTAGATTTGCACAGCTTATTAGGATATGACCTTTCCCTTGATTTTTTTTATTTTAGGATCGAGTTAAGATGAAATTTCCCCAGTGGGAGTTGCTGTGTTTCCTTCACAGATAAGGAAAAGAGCAGTGGCAGCTCTGTATAGAGACAAATTCATACATTTCTGCAGCATGGACAAGCCTGTGGGCTTGACAGACATCCCGTGCATTCCTGGAGGCTGAGAGAGAATTAACCAAAAACCCCCAGAATTTTAACAAAGGTATTGCCCTGAATCTTTCACTTTTTCTTTTCTTTTTCTTTCTTTTTTTTCTTCTTCTTCTTTTTTTTTTTTTTTCAGTGTCATCTGAGAGTAAACGGTGAGGAGTTTTAAGGCCTGTGGACTTGCATTCAGAGCACCAGGGCAGCACTGGCTTTCTGGAATACATTCCTATTCCTTTCTGGAATATTTGCATCTACAGAGCTGCTTTTACCACTTCACAATATAGATTCTGTCTCAGAAATTCACACACTTCCCTGGGATTTCATGAACCTGATCTAAAAGCAGGAAGTTGTAAAGTTAATTCTCAAAATTAGTGCTATGGGCTGATTACCAGCTACCAATCCCAGTGGTTAAACACTTATTGTATATTATGTATAATAAACATTTTTAATAGACTAAGACAATACTTCCTAGTATTTTTTTCTCTATGTCAATGAATCCAACAAAGAGAATTAGTTAAATAACTAGAAGTTGAATGATGTTGCTTATATTTCAAAATTTTCAAATGTTCGAGATGGTAATAACCAACAACTATTAGTAAGTTCTTACTTAGGAGAGAATAATTATCTCACTAAAAGTAAAGCCCATTGTTCAATAAAGAGATGACCAAAAAGAATGACATATTTTGCTTTTTGGATATTCAGGGTGAAAAGTTTTATGCCTTGAACCCTTGCTAGGCAGACAACGTTTTTTGTCAGCTCTACAGATGCCAAAAGGAGAAAAGGAAGTGATGATGAAATAAAGCGAATTACTCTTTGTATAACTGACTGGCTGAATAGTTTGGGGTGGACAGTGTGCATAAAACATTCCTACAAGGATGGCCCAGTGAAAAGGGAGGGTTTGGAGGCCGTGGCAATGACAAAACCAACAAAACCCTACCAGGATTCAAAGGGACCTCACATCAGCCCCGCCGCCTTTACGAGTTTCCGTGTCTGCAGCTCTCCAGGAGCAATGCCCAGCCCTGGAACTCTCAGAACAGATCCTCTGCATGGCCCTGCCCCAGCTGTGAGCAGGGGGATCTCCCCACGAGTGAAATTTGCATTTCCAGCGGCAGCCTTTCCTCCTTCCACGGCTGACAGCTGACGAGAGATCCGGGCAGGGTAAGAGATACTGGCTCCCCACAGCAGGGAGCAGACAGAGCCTTCCCACGGTGTCAGGCTCTAGGCAGGGCTTAATCTGCAATTGATCCTGGCCTAATCTGCCTCTCCTGGGCAAGTCCAAAGTCATTCTCAGCACGACCAGCCCAGGACCTCTGCGACACTCGTGTGTCCAACAAGAGAGCAAACAAACCCGCGCCGATAGCGCCGGGGAGTGATGTCACACGGGCTGAACCCTCCTGCCAGCAAATCCACCACCACTCCAGAGAAATAACAGTAATAATAACAATAATGACACAGCAGGAGGGAAAAAAATGGCCAGCTGAACACTCCATGCCTACAGGAAGGGATCTCATGGATAACATCATTTCTAATCCAGCGGTGTTTGAAGAGTGATTCAACAGACATTGGGGATGGTTTTTACGGTGGTGACACAGTGCAGATGCACGGTGTAAGTACTAAAAGTTTATTTGCAGAGGGCAGGACTGAACATTTCATGTGAACACATTCAGGCCATGATAAAGAGCTTTGTCTCCCATTAGTAATTTAAAGGATTGTGATTTGCTACTCCCAACACACCTATAATTGAATTCCTCAGTCATAAAATCACTGGTGCCAAACAAGTCCTGATATCTTTTATCAAGCCTCTTTTTTTTTCTTGTCATTTGTTAACATATTTCTTATGGAGCTTTTCTTCTTTTTATAGATACATTTGCTTTAGTTATAAATTAACCCTGGAATTTACTCTCCCAGAGGCCACAAACTGCTTTTTTATTCTCTTGGAAAAGTTTCAGGCTCTATGAATTGATGATTTGAAACAATTTTTCAGTAACAGCTCGCAGTTCAGATACAGATGAAGGAAATGCAAAAGATTGACAAAGTAGTTGAGACTAAAGTGGAAATGTTGAGATGCTTCTGTGGGCCTTCTGCTCTGGAAGCCATGATCGATTTACCAAATGGGAAATGTTTCCCTGTGGGATTTCTGGTGCTTCCAGTTCCCTGGAGTGAAATACTCAGATCCAGCCCCATTCTGAAATAAGGAACTTCCCAGAAGTCCTGGATTTCAGTGGCTCCAGAAGTTGGCCAGCACATCCCAAAGGTATGCGGAATACTTCGAATTTTGGAACACATTCTAATGTTTGTTTAACAGATTGATTCATATAATGCCCATTAAAAAATAATTTTTCAGTTGATAATGTCACTGTAAAGAAAAAAAGCTTACAATATTCACTGTTTCCTGTCATGTCTTTGTTGGGCTCTCTCTCCTCATCCCAAGGGCTTTGGAAACTCTTGGCTTTTTTCAGCCAGAACTGACTAAAAATGTGGAGGAGTTTGAATACAAAAGGCTGAAATCATTGTTGGTGTCATCACTGAAAGAGAAACAATTTGAGCTCAACTTGTAAAGAAAAAAGAAAACAAAACACCAAAACCAAGTGAAAAATTCCAAAAACACATAGCCATAGGAAACCAAGGGAATTGGTTCCACTGCTCAAAGAACTATTTGGATAAAGGCAGAGTGACAATTTTTCACAGCCACAGTAATTCCCACATTATTTCCTTTTTTTCTCCTTCTGTGTTACTCCTAGTCCTATTACAAACCATTGAAGTTGGAAAATTTTAATTTGATATTAACACACCAGATATCTATTTTTACAGTCCAATTCCCATTTCAGCTCAGGTAAATTAAAAAAAATTAATTTGATATTAACACACCAGATATCCATTTTTATGGTCTAATTCCCATTTTAGCCAAAGTTTTCCAAGGCAGAGAAAATTTGAAAAATATGCCTTGAAGGTTCAGAAAACAGGAAGAACTCTTCCAGAACTCTGAGTTTCTGGGTTACTCTTCCTGTTTAGAATGCCTGTGGATGTGCTGCTGCTTATATCTTTTGAAAACTTATATAAAACCTTTTTTTTTTTTGCATTTCGGAGGTTTTAATAGGTGTAACAGAAGAGTGCAAAGAGTGAATTGCTTGCTTTTTTTTTTCTTTATTGCTTGGAAGGGACCTCAAAAATCATCCAGTCCCACAGCAGCCATGGGCAGGGACACCTTCCCCTATCCAAGGTGGATCCAATTCCTGTCCAGCCTGGCCTTGGGCACTGCCAGGGATGGAGCAGCCACAGCTTCCCTGTGCCAGGGCCTCCCCACTCTCCTAATTATGAATTTCCCTCTAATATCCAACCTAAATCCACCTTCTTTCAGTTTAGCCAGTCTGAGGTGGGTTAAAAATGGTAAGTTTTGTTTTCAAAAAACTCCTTTGAAAACTCCTCTTTAATTAAGGATGACAAGAGGGCTCAAGGAGCACTGGGGTATTATTCCTGCATAAATAAATGCTTTCCACATTTCTAGTTTCCCATATTCAAGATAGTGCCCTTAGAAAGGTACACAGAGCTTCCCCCTCTCTGTGCTGTTTCTGAGGTTGCCAGTTAATTATTTGAAGTTAAAATATTAAAATTTTCATCGGAAATTGTGCTGTGAGTCTCTGAATGGACCAATTTTTATCACGAAGTCAATGTCTCATCCTTTTGAAAAATCTTAACACTTATTCTGTATTTCCTCTGGAATGCTTCACCTGTTTAGTTACCTATAAAAGGTTCTTGACATTTTTTTTTGAAGTCTCAGCAAAACACGATAATTTCAGCTCCTTTAATTGAATCAATGATCACAGAGCTGAAAGGATTTAACACTCAAATATTTATCAACATTTATGGCAGAAATTAAATTTAAAATAGTGCCAACACTGTCAAATATTTTAGCTCCCAAATTTTCAGGTGTTAAAAATACACGTTCATCTTTTAGATTTTACACTTCTGTGTAAAATGCTTTCTGTTTAATGACCACAAAATTAAAATTGCGTGGTTTATTTGCTGACACAGTTCGGGGCAAACCAGTCAGCGTGGCTTGGCCCTGCTGTCCTTTGCAATCCCACTCAAAGCAGGAGATGCTGGGCAGAGCTCAGGCTGCCCTGAAGGACCAGAACCATGAATTAAACCCAGGTTTAGCCCCTTTCTCTCACACCTTGTGCACACATTTTAGAGCTTTGTTTGCCCTCTGCGCTTTCACTCGAGCCAGGAGGAATTTTCAGAGCAAACAGTTTGTAAAATATCCTTTACAGGTGAGTTACAGTGTTGTCTCTCTGTCTTGGAACAGACAATAAAAAACTCAAATTATTTTTCAGAGCGTTGGCTGTATCATATACAAGGACTGTACTAACATCTGCTCAGCGTAGATGGATAAATAGAGAAAGAATTTTGCCATCACACCACAAGCTCCTGTAACTTGTTGTTTCACCAGGGGTGAGAAAAAAATTTGGAGTAATTGAAAAGATTTTGGGCTTTATTCCTTTCATTTATTTACATGGCAGCCAAATGAACAGACAACACAGACTAAAACAACCAACAGAAATTTTTCTTTTCATGAAATTCCAACCTCTGCTTTACCAAATATACAATTTCTGTCATGAGTGCCACAAGAAAGATCTTCACATTACAAATTACTCATCTTTCAGAGCTAAAAATCTGTGAGTGGAACATCAAGCCCAGATCATCTCCCTCCAAGGGCAGGAAGAAACTTAAAAAGAAATAATAACAAATCTGAAATTTCAGCTGATTCCATTTCAGCTCCTCCAACAAACTGAAGGGCACCAGGACTCCCAGTCTGGCCGTGCTTGTCCCACTCCCATTATCAAACTGGGGGACAATTTGTAAATGGCCTCTTGCAAATAGTCCACAGCCCCTGCTGGCTCCTAAATTATTTCAGGGAATTGATTTAATCATAATTATTGATAATCAATTATTAATCATTGAATTAATCTTAATTATTTGAGCTAAAACTGGAGCAGGGACAATTCTAAGAATTTATCCACTGAACCTTCCACTTCCTGCACCTGTGCCCAAATTCCAGCACTCTCTGATTTACTGGCCTTTGTGTTCAATGAGACTGGGGAAAATCATTGCTTTGGGGGTTTGGTTTTCCCCAAATCCACTCTGTTATTTAATTGTCAACCAGCTTTGCTTCCTACCTGTGGTCCCAGTTTCTGCTGGGAATACCTGTAGTGGGTTCCCACAACTCTGGAGGTGTTCAACACCAGCATGAGGGTGAACAAGGCTCTCCTAAATCTCACCAAAGATGCTTTTCTCTTGTCCACACCCTTTTACTAATCACTAATAGAGGCACTGACCTCTTTTCCCCAAATCTGAAGTTCATTTCAGTAAAATATCTGTGCAGAAACCCCTGCAGAGATGGAAAACTCTAAAATACAAGTTCCATTCTTGATAAAGATCCAATTCCTGTAGTTGCCATCCAGCAGAGGCATTTACCCACCCATCTTCGTGTCTCATAAAAACACAGGAAATATCCAATATAAAAATGGCAATACTGCAGCAAACTGGAAAGCAGTTATAAGTATTCGTATTTCTAATTATTAATATTTCTAATTATTCATATTTCTAATTATTAATGTTAATCTCATCTCCTACACTGAGAATACTGAACAATGTCCCAGCACCTCAAAATCACCCCCAGCTTTTAGAATAATCCACATCCTCCATGGATTTACAGGACAACTCCCTTTCCATGAAGTTTGCTGCTCAGCACCAAAGGAAATAAGCGAACCTGTTGTGAAGAATTAGAAGCTTTTAGAAGATGCAAGGAGGAAAATCCTGTGGGCTCTGTCAGTAACTCTCCCCACTGCCACACTCCTCTCCACAGCATATTTCCCAGTTTTTTTCTCTGATTTAATTTCAGGAATTCTCGCTCAGAGGGTGTTTCCTTGCAGGAGCTGTACAACAGTTTAAATGCTACCCTGGAAGCAGACAGCAGTGCTGTTTAGTATTTAGCCTACACTGTCTTTATTTCATTTATTTAATTTCCATATTCATGGCTAAATGAGCGCTCTATCGCTCGGGCTGTTTGGGACTCCAGAGAATTCCCTTCTTCCCCAGAGTAACTGCCAGGTATAATTACTACATTCATTAGCCTTTCCTGGAGTAATTGTCAGGAAAGTGGCAACCATGCCTGCATCACCTTCTTCTTCCTCCTTGCTTTTTCCTGCCTTCCTTCCAGGACAATTAAAGCTTCTCTCTACTTTCTCTTCCTTTATTCACCTCGACCCTTTTCCTCCCTTTATTCCTCCCTTCAAAATTTTGGGAAGGATAGGCAGAGATGGTCCCATTGTGTTCACATCCAACAATTTGCTGTGGGTTTTGTTTTATTTTTTAACTGAAATCCACTCCCTCTGCCTTTCTGTGGAGATCCCCAGCCCAGCTCCTTCACCGGTGCCAACAAAAGAGCCGCCCTCGTGTCTAAGGGTCAAGCTGGAGCAGAAAATTCAAAATTGCCACATGCTTTCTGACATTGTGCTGTGCCTTCCTGTTCTTGGGGAGGGGAGGGGACAGGAATCTGCTGCCCAGCCTGCGTCACAGGACGTAGGCACTCTCCAGGACAGCAAATTCAGTGTATGGACGAGTTATTGTTATTCTAAACTTCCCCCGGGCTGCAGCAACATCCACTGCCCGCTCTGCTGTCCCCAGTGACAGGAAAGCTGTCACTTGTTGTTAGCAGATCACACAGTTCCTGTTCTCAGAGGAGTCGTAAGTGAGGCTAGATTTGAAAAACAGAGCAAACTTGGGCAGAAAAAGAACAATGAGCAGGGATGCCAAAATACAGTGAAAGACCAAGTTATGGCATTGTCAGCATATCTGCAACCAAGAAAAGCTGAAAATCTCATAAGAGACCAGAGAGAAGAATTCAAAATCAAGAAGGTTCCAACAATAAACTCTAAGCTTTGAGAAAGAAAGTCAAACATCTGTATTTTTTTAAAGAATTCCCCGTTTTTCAGTACTTTCATTGGCAAAAAAATAGAAAGGGCTAAATAAATAAAGAAATCCAGCAGGCATAGTTAATCTGCCTGCTGCCTTCCTCTGAAATTTCCTTTAATTAATTAATTAATTATTTAATTTCCTTTCCTGATATTCACTGTGGACAGCTTCTTCCCATTTTCCCAACTCCTTGCTCTGCTGAGACTCCAAAGTCCCACACTGGCCTTAGATCCCTGCCCTAATCCACCACTGCAATTAATCTAATCACACTGCACACCAGTAGCCTCTATTAAGATTAAAGATAATCTTGCTATTTCACAAGATTAAAAAAAAATCAGAGCCAATCTTAACATTGCACATTGCTCCACCTATTCTGCATAAATTCTGGTTTATGGATATTAGAAAAGAGGAGGGCACTGGTAATATTGTTATCTTTTCAGAGCAGGATTGAGGAAATCCACAGCAGTTTTTCTGAGTTTTCATCTGATCTCTCACCTACTCAAAATTGGCACCAAAAAAAAAAAAAAAGAAAGAATGGAAAGAAGTGCACATGACTTCCACATCCTCAGGGTTACATCACGAAGGATGAAACAGCAGATTGTGTACAGCTCACAGGGCTGCTGTGCTGTGTGCAACCCTTTCCTTGCACAAAAAAATGCCCTTCTCAACAAAACTGTGACTCATGAAAAAATTGAGAGATACCAATGAAAGCAGTGATAGGCTCATTTCATAATGGGATCTGTCACTGTGGACTCTGACATTCACCTGCTGAGCGGTTTGGTTTTTTTTTTAATATAAACTAAGCATGTAGAAATTTAATATTCTGTTTTTGGATTGCGATTTTCACTGCCCAAACTTTTTCAAGAAGATGTCTACAAGAAAATATCTTTGCTGTAGGAAATGTGGGTGCTTGATGCTGAAGGGTTTCCCAGTACTTCAAGCACTGTCAAGAATCCCTGCCCACGCCAGCTGTGCTGTAATCACTATTTCTTAATAAATCAGTAATCCTGATCTAAGAAAATAATTCCTCAAATGTCATTACCTGTGTCAGAATGCAGCTTGCATAACCTGAGGTGTTACCCTGTCTGAAAACCTGAAGCAGTGCAAGGATTTTGAGTGGGGGTTTTATCCAAAGGAGTTGGACTCCTGCAAAAAGCCCGGCACTAAGGCAGATTTTGGGAACATAATAAATATCCTGGTGAAGTTTGCCACACGAGGATCAGGGCAACAAAATTTGGGCAGTGTCCAAAGGAAGCTATGCAAGGAGCCCTCTTGAGTTTCCTGTTCATCATGGCCTGATGTTCTTCCTTCTGTGCCACAAAAAAAAATTCACCAGTTTGAGACAACTGGCCAGCTCACACCACAAATAATGCTCCAAAAGCTGGCAAAGCAGGGGTGGATTTTGCTTCCAGTAGCATTTATTATTATTAATAATAATAATAAAAACAATAATAATAATAATAACCGGAAGAAACAAGGTAGGGACTACAAATTAAGCTTCCACCAGATTTTTAAAAATTATTTTGCATTGCCTTACTGATGAAAAATACATTGAAGCTGTTGGTAAAAAAACCTGAGGCTTTCACTGGAATACTTGAGTATTTGCTTTTTTCCTATTTTATATTCAAGACCTGAAACTTTCATAGCCCCAGTTTGGAGGCTTGTTCTGTAGTCAAATGAACAACTCCTGTTTAGATGAGATCTTTACTAAAGAATCCACTCCAGGCCAATTCAGCTGCTCTGGCAATAGCTGCAATGTAAATGTAAAAACACCCAAACCAAATGCAGGAAAATAAACCTTTAAAATGGTGCTTATTTCATTCAGAGAACTGATTTAATGTGAAACCCTTTTGTTTTAAATAAGGCTTAAAGCTTCATCTTGTTTATCATCTCAAACCATCTTCAGCAACAGCTGGAAATTCTGAAAGTGAAAGCACATTTGCAGAACTTTTGTTTCCACATCCTCTAATCCTGTTCTAGGCAAAACTCAGAAAGTCTGCACCTCTACATGAGCACCCGTTTGTAAAACTCAATTTATATTGCCAATACAATGGGATATTTAAAAGAAATAAAACACTTGCCTGTTTCTCTTAGTGTTTCTTACAATTTCAAACCTCAAACACGTTATCATGCCTTGATGTACAAACAAGGCATCTCAGATCTGCAGCTCAAGTGCAAATGTTGGCATCTGGGAGTGACAAAAGGGAAGAAAAACTGTGAAACCCTTGCAGAACTTCAGTGGCTCCATGAAATAAATCCATTCCCTATCACTGGGTAACTTTAGGGAGATTGGAACATCATGAAGTCAGTGCAAGAACTTTGTTTTAGACATAATACCTGCTAGAAAGCAAATAAATATTCTATTTTTCCCTCATCCTGAAGGGAATGAGACCCTCTGCTGTGGCCTCTTCAAAATTTCTCCCCGAATATGGTCCTGAATAAGTTTAGAGATAAACTCTGAGTAAATAAAGCAACCTTTTGCCCTCATGTACTTCTGTACTTGCTTATCTATAGATTTGTCTGGGTGTAACTGAAAATAAAATTTGGGTTTCTCAATTTTTTTTTTGCATTCATAGGTAGGATTAAAAATCAATTTAGCAACGTACCACATAATAACATGCTTCCATGAAGCTTAAAAGCTGAGATTCAGCATAAAATATTGTAGCTGAAATACCACTGCAGGGAACAGCAACTCCAAGGAAAACACATTCGAGATGAAAGGATAAACTCTCAGTTTTATTTACTGTAGACATAAAAAGTCAGGACCTAAACCTATCATGAGGAAATATGTACATTATGAAAGGCAGTAAATAGAAGTGGCTGCATTTTTCCACGAGCCCCCATATTAGATAGCACCACAAAGCACCAGGTCCAGGTAGTAAAACCTGTTTTTCTGACCACCCCTACTAGAAGATCTTGGTGTGAGTGCTAAAGCCTGTAATTAACATTTTTGTTTCCATAGTTCCCTTTTTTTGGTGGAACAACCTGAGTCTTTTGGTAGCCTGACATCTCTCTCACAGAACCATGGTCGAGCACTTAGTTCCCAGCAATATCCAAATATTCCCCCAGCACAGGGGGTGAAAATGTCCATCAGTCTGTTTGTACACAGAGGGACACCTGAGTTCAGAGCCACTCAAACTTCAAAATTGCTGCTACACGGCCACAAATAGTAACAGCAGTTGCACAACCTCTCTGTTCAATAAATCTAAACAAACACACAAGTACTATGGACTTCTCATGCAATATTATAACATAAAAATGCCATTTTATGCAATGCGGTGTAATCACGCATTGTGTAAAAAGTTTAAGACGAGCTCATAACTCTGGGCAGGACTGCTTTGTGCAAATATGAAATTCTCTCCAGAGCAAATGCTGGAACTCGGTGGAAAAACACAAGATGCAAGAAGAAAACTTCCACTGCTCTGCCTGATCCTGTAAATATTCCATACAGCTGAAGGTGTTTGGATGCAAATCACACATTTGGAGTTTTATACACACAGGTGAACCAGGGGAATTGGAGGTCTATAAGAAAATTCGAGGATTCTGGCAAAAGGGAATCTAAAATATGTCACAGTCCGATCTGCGATAAAGAGGAAAGACATCAATCCCCATGGAGCTCATGAAATTCCAACAGCCCCTAAAGCAGCACTTTAGAAGTAGACTATTTTATACTGGCATAATAATAGCTGTTAGAAGACCAAAAGTAGAATTCATGCCTAATTTGAAGTCTAGAATAAACTAATACCAACTGCAAAGTCTGCACCAAAACGCTGGCATTTCATTTGGAGTTGAAATACAGTAAGAAATTGATCACACACAAGGCAGATAAATATACTCCTCCTGTTACACTGGCATATCTTACAAGTTTTAAAGAAAAACATGTAGGACTTTAGTTATAACACACACTCATGGTTATTTAGTTTCAGGCATTTGGTCCCACAGAGCAAGCAGCAATTCCTTTAGAGCCAGACCCTCAATTTTGAGCATACGAAACCCACAGCCACGCAGGAATTCAGCAGTAATTGCATGGAAGCAGACTGCAAAGAGGACTAAACTTTTATCACTGCAAACCTGATCCTACTGAAACAGCTCATCCACCACTGACCTCAAGGAAGCTGGGATTTAATTTCTTTTTTTTTAGATTCTATACATCTTCCACTAAAGCAAGAAGTTCCTTTGCTAGTGTGGAGTGCTCTGCGTATTTTCTGTTGGGATATTACCTAATATTTATTATCCAGTGTTATCAGAAATTACAGGGAGCCTTTCAGCACTGCTGAGTAGGGAGCCATTCCTAACACAGGGTTAATCCCTTTCCCCCCCACATACATCCCCTATCAGCATGTCCAGAAGCACACACCATGGTCACCCCAGCAGCCACGCAGAGCTGGCCGTGCACCCCCAGAGCTGCGGCAGCTTTGTGTTCTGTAAATTGCTAATTATCAACCAGCACAGTAGACTTTGGGATTCAGAGACTTGAATCCATAGACTTTGTCCTGAATGTGCATGGCATGGAGGAGATCTGCTTAGTCATGAGGAAAGGGGGTGGCTTATGCAAGTCCACAAAGCATCTCCTGCTAGTCCATTCCAGAAATTCACAGCCCAGATTTGGAGGTTCCTGATCCTCCCCTGTCTAAGGGGGAAAGTTTTCCTATTTCCAGGGAAAGCTTGAGCAACTGCCAACTAAAGAGAAGAGGACACTGCATAGGAGTTGAGGAGCTTTTTGCTGCAAATTTGGGGATTTACCACACAAATCCCTAATTTCTCCTGTCATAATGCTGATTAGAATCTATTACCACTGCCAGCATCATTCACTCTTGCAAGCATAAATGGACACACTGACATTTCATATTTAATTTTCTGCCTCAATCTCCCCTCCTACATTGTTTCTCCATTGCAAATGGGGAACTCTTTGCATTCTCATGTCCTAGATCACACAGTATTGAGGACAGGGGCAATTATTTCATTTGAGTAAGAAGATGGCCCCAATCTTGACTAGGCTGCTGGGTACTCCTGCAACACAGGTAATTAAAAAATATCTATATAGTTCGTGTATCATGAATTTTAATTGGAGAATGATGTCATTGTTTAGTTCAGTTCTATAGAGTGGTTTATGAGAGGGCAAACAGGCCAAATAATATAATGGAAGGTGTGGGTGGAGTGGGAGAAAAATGTGAACATCATCAAATTGACTTCAATTCTGCGAAAGTTTCCGGATGGGAAGACTGCAGAATAGGCCTTGCTTTATTTTCTTTTTTCCCTCCCTCTAAATTTAAAGAGCAAAATTCCGTGACAGATTTATTATAATTTGCCCTGCAGTGTTAGAAGAGCTGACAACTTTGTAGCGGGAGGAAGAGGAAAGTCCAGGTTGCAGCAGAAGAGCTGATGCTGAAGCAGAAACTGAATATTTCCTATGGTTGCCACATTTGTTCTCTCCTTCCTATTTCCTTATACCTGCAAGACCTGGGAGTATCCCAAGCCCACTTACCACAGGGCTGAGTACCAGGGTGATAATTTGCTCAGCACCAGCATTTTCTGCATTCCCCCTGGAACCTGAAAGCAGCACCACTGGAAAAAGTTGGACTACTCTACATTTAAAACAAAACACAACTGAAAAAAAACTCCTTGGGCTCTTCCCTCTGTGGAAAATAAAAAGTGGAGGGGGGAAGAGACAAAAGAAATATTAAAGGTGTATAATTTACTGTAGGAATCAATTTATGTCTCATATTCCTGAGAATTGGAAGACAAATCTTACGACTCTTCTATTTTTTTTATTCTGCCTTGGAAAAGCCTCCCTTGGAAAAGGGAAAAAGTCGGGGGCAAGGAGGAGATTTTTTTCCCAAGTACTCTGGAAATGAAGTTCTTCAAACTGACCTGTTAATGGGAACCCCCAAGTTCTGTTTGTGGCACAAGGAGTAGGACTTGAGTACAACAACTTTCTCTTGCTTTGGATTATTTCTATCTCTTTCTCTTGCTAGTTTACAAAAAGTGAACTGACACACAAAGAACATTTGGCATCAAGTACCTTGAAAATCAGTTAAAAAACTACACACCATTATGGAAATGCAGAGGGAGATAATTAGCACATAGTATCTAATATCACACTGGATTTAATAAACCTATTAGTGATTAAAAAATTAAATCAGTAGCAATAACTAATGGAAAGTGTTGTATCCACGACTTTGAAAGAACCTAGCATGGAGAATTTGTAACTGTAGGATGATTCCTCTTGAGTAACTGCACTGGAAACTTTTACTGCATGACAGAGAAGGACATGGGAATAACCCTTGTGAAAAAGCTTGTAAAAGAAACTCAGATTCTGAATATCAAGCATGCACAATTAGTGATTCACAATTAGGCTGCTAAAAAGGGCTAGGGAAAATATTTAACTCCACTCTGAGCAGATTACATATAAAAAATACCTGAAGAGGGCCTCACCAATCAAGGTGAAACAAAATATTAAGTTTACTTTTCATTATTTAGTCCAGCTTTGTACAAGACAGAGTTTTCATTCTACTTTTAATTTTTTCACGTTTTTACAATACCGTTTTTGTTCAAAATTCATTTTATTAGCCATTACTCTAAGTAGGAAATCACACTGAAAGTAACTGAAACAGTGCCCTAATTTATTTTATTGATGTGGAAATGGACTTACGGTTATTTTAAAAAGTCCACACAAGAGTCAGATTTAGAAGCACTGTTGATAATGGGTGCCTTTATCAGTCCCATAAGAAAGGTTAAAAGGCATAGTTTTAACATTCTTCAATCAAATTCTAATATTTCAGAATTCGTTACATGAAATATAAATTTATATCAGGAAAAAAAAAGTGATTTGTGTATTCCATATTGTAATGGCAGTTTCATTGAATGCTGATCTTAAATATATTGTATTATCTGGGAATTTGGCACTGAGGCATTTCTAAGAAGCGCAGACCATCTTCAGGCTGTTAACTCCAGAATCTCTGAACCTCTGAACTCACTAATGAGTGAGATATTTCACAAAACTGATGCCTAAGAACATTCCAATTCAAAAGCTGTCTGTGTAAAAATACCTTTATATTATATTTCTGATTGGTTATCATTCAAAGTCAGTGCCAACTATTTTTTTTCAGCTCCCTCCCCTTGACAAGCCCATGCTTATATTGTGCCACATGCCTTAACACACTGCTAGCAGTGATTTCTTGTAATCTCATAATTAAATCTCTGAGCAATTTTTGCAGCAATTTTGGGTTTTTTTGTGACAGCCAAAGTGAAAAATGATGTCAAACACATCACTTGATGTACTAAATTCTGATATTAACGAGAGCACAGCATGAGAAACTTATTTTCAAAGGAGAGCACTCAGTATCATATGTCACAGTGGCTTGGTGTACACTGGGAATTTTTAGTTAACTAGTAACAAATCATAGTAACCTTTTAAAAGGTAAATTACTTAGTAAATGATGGACTAATTGCTGCCAGAAAATAGATATTTTAAAATGGAACATTTATAATCGTGTTCTACAGCAAAATCCTGCCCAAAGAGTCACAAATACAAATCCAACCCAACCCCCTTGGTTATTTCAAGGAGAATTATAACTGATCCATCTGATTTAAAGGAATCTAAACTCCACAGGACATCCAGAAATTGATAACTCCCTCGGCTTTTAATCACGATAAATACCAGCCTTACATCACTGATATTAATGAACGCATCCCTGTTAAGTCAGCATAGCATTGTCGTATGTACACAGGGCCACAAAGTTACAACACCACAGGAACTTGCACTCTCTAAGCTGCAGAATACCCCGGGGAGAAATGACACCAGGAAGATTACAAAACGCTCCTGCGAACCTGAGGCATGCCATCAAGACACAATATATTTCAACATAGCATCTCAGTTGTTGCAGGCTGTGAGAGAGAGGCTCCCCGACTTTCTGCGATTGGGAAATTGAACAAAAAAAAAAGAAAAAAAAAAAGAAAAAAAAAAGAAGAAGAAGAAGAAGAGCTGTTCATTCATTACGAGAGCAGCCAGGTGAGCCCAGCACTGCTTTCCCCAAGGGCGGCAGGAATGGACGGCGCGCAGCGGATCCACCCATCCATCCGTGCACCCCATCACCTTCAGCTCTGCGGGGCGAGACATCGCCCCTCCGGCCCCGAGCATCCTCCGCTGCCGGAGCCGGTGCAGCACCATGGACACAGCGCCCGGGCTGCCCCGGCC
>JANPWX010000268.1:60802-78199 GCA_024734555.1 Trochalopteron elliotii
CCCCCCGGCACCGCCTCCCGCCGGCCCACGGCAGAGAACGGGGCCGGGCCGGGCACGGGGCTGGGACCGGGACGGGGACCGGAATGGGGACCGGGACAGGGACGGGGCTGGGACCGGGACGGGGATGGGCACGGGGCTGGGGACCGGGACAGGGATGGGGACCGGGATAGGGACGGGCACAGGCCTGGGGACCGGGATAGGGACGGGGCTGGGGACCAGGATAGGGACGGGCACGGGACTGAGACCGGAATAGGGACGGGCACGGGGCTGTGAACCGGGACAGGGACGGGGCTGGGCACCGAGAAGGGCACGGGAATGAGGACCGGGACAGGGCTAGGGGCCGGGATAGGGGTGGGGCTGGGAACTGGGACCCGGACGGGCACGGAGCTAGGGCCGGGATAGGGACGGGCACGGGGCTGACGACCGGGATAGGGATGGGGACGGGGACGGGGAGCAGGGGCGGCCACAGGGATGGCGAAGAAGAGCGGGACGGGAGAGGCAGCGGGGCAGTGAGGAGGAGGAGGAGGCGCGGCTCCTTCCTCGCTGTCCCCCGCGGGCCGTCCCCGCAGCCCGGCCGGTCCCTCCGGAGCGGAATCAGCCGCGTGTACCTGAGGGCAGAGCGCGGGCCCCGCGGCGCAGCTGGAATTTGATCTCTGCTCCCTGTAATCTCCCGTAACTGAAAATTCGCTTTTTCCGCCTGCCGGCTGCTTTCCCTTTTGCCTTCCCATTCCGCAGCCAAGCTCCGCTCTGCGCTGGGTGCTTTGGCTGGGTCACCTCACGTCAGGCTGTGTCCTGCCGTGACAGGAGTAAAGGCTTTTCTGAAAAGGTTCTTAGCAGTAACAGAGGTAAAGCAAATTCTTTTTTTTTTTTTTTCTCTTGAGATGATCTCTGGGCGCTCTCCCCCCGCTCCCAGGAATGCAGAGCAGAGCGGTATAGGCTGTGCTCGGTACCTCTCCAGCGGCAGCAAGCCCCAACAAGCCTGTCACCTCCTCTATCTCAGCCTCTGAGGCTTTGAAAAAAGAGGTTAGATGTGGAAAAAAAAAATTAAAAAAAAAAAATCAACAGGCTTTAGAGAGTCATCCTGGAACTGGAGGTGCCCCGGGATACAACAGTTTATCTTGAAAACCTCCTGATCCCTTGGACATCACTGGAAGGTTGAGAGGATCCCAAATTTGCCTCATTATGGTTCTTAGTCATCAAGCGTTTTGAAAGAGAGCCCACATTTGCTTTATTATTTGTATACTGAAGGCAATTTATAGATTAGGGTTGAACACGTCAAAATACCTGGACTACCTACAGATACTAACTTTGCCTCCAGCCTTTTGTTTATGAGAACAATCTCTCTGTCTGCAGAGGCTTGAAGCCTTGTGTTAATTTTTATGAGAATTATCTCTCTATTTGTATAGGCTTGAGGTGTTACCTCTGCCTTGACAGATCAAGGAATTTTTTTTTTCAATTCCTGCTTTTTCTCTTTCATCTGATTTTTTTTTAACCTTGGAAATGTGGAAATACATTTTTTTAAGTGGTTATTTTTTATTGTTTGGGTTGGGTATTTTAAAAATTATTTTAACATACTGCAGTAATAACCTATTCCAGTAATACCCTGGCTCAGAATTAGAAGCCAGGTCCTGAAAACAAGTAAAACAAACCCTCAGAATTACCATGGATGTACAAAGAGGCAAACGTGGGCAAAACCATCTTAACAATAAGAGGTTTTAAATACCCGGGTTATTAATATTTCTACCACTTTATCGCAATAGCTGAGGTGGAGTTTCAACTGAAAGTTAAAAGGAGAAAGATCTGAGCAGGGCACTCACAGAGTTCTGATGAGAACAGAACTGCTGCTCTATGCCTGAGCTGCTGGAGAATTCCCCATTTGTTTAAGTGTCTGAAAATAGAGGATCCCTCTCCAAAATCAAGGTTTTAATGTGCAGACTTTTTCAAACTCTATGCAACTGGAAGTGTCCCAAAAATTGACAGGTATCAATAACACCCAGTTGTGACTCTGCTGCTTGGAGCCCAGGCTTTTAATAAAGGCAGAAACACAAAGCAGAGTTTGGATTTTAATTAAATTGCACGGGTGAGACAGATATGTCTAAGTCAGCCCAGAGAAATCACCCAAAGACAGCTTGAACAGAAATATTACAAATGCAGCATCAGTCTGTTTCTGTTCTCGGCATTGTTTTCTTTAGCAAGTTCACCTTTTGGACAGAACACATAAAATACAAAGCAAAAACAGAATGATAACTTATGTAAAAATTACTTAGATTTTGTAAATATGCATTTAGCAGATTGAGACAGGAAAGGAAAAGATTACTTAGTCTCATTTCCTGCTTAACACAGATTTTTAGGTAGGATTTGATATCTCATTAAATGTTTCTTTTAGACAGCTCATCTTAATTTGAAGAATCAAGAGATGAAGAGCCCATACATTTCCTCTGGTAATTAAAAGTATGCCTTATTTATAATTTGAATTAATCTGTTTTGGTTTTTTTCTTAACAAAGAGTGGGTTTTTTCAGAGAAAGCCAATAATTTCTGTATTAGCAAAGAAAAAAATAGGCTACAAATACATTATCTATGCTGTAATCAAGTTTCTTTGTACAGTAATGAAATGGTCATAATAAAGACATTTATCAGTTTCTTGTAAGTTTTTGTTTACATTGTTCGACTGTGCAGTTTTTGATGATCCAGACTTTCTCCCCTGCTTATCTGAGAGAATTCCTAAGTTTGGCTGGGACCTCCAAGAGTTATGAAACAAGAATGAAATGTCAGGCTCAGGCCTTCCTGAGCCATGGGCAGCTCTTCCCTCAGTTCAAAGAGAAGCAGAAAAGCCTCTCTCAGCATCAGTTCTGCTTTTGAAATTAGAAGATAATTTGCCTTCACACAAGATGAATTATACTCTGTTTTTCCTATTGGGTATAAAACCATTAGTTAATTCTTTTCATCTGAAAGAATTGCATTTTATATTAACTTTAATCAATCCGTTTGTCGTGGTGAGTCTTTTTGAAGCATTTATTGCATCTGAAAAAAAAATGCTATTTCTTCTTGCAGTTATTACTGACTGACTGTACATTACGTGTTTCAATTATTCAGAAAATTTGAAGTGGATTAAATGGAATCAGATGGCAAAAATAGTCCTCACTGAGATGAGAAACTGGAATGAGTACTTTGTGGAATCTCCAGATGGATAATGGTGTTAGCAATGACAAAATAGCCTCCCTTGAGCAGTTTCATTTCTCTTTTCCATCCTGAATTTCTGTGCAGCAATTCCTAAGGAATCCCAGGTAGGCATTTATGGTTAGAAAAACAAATTTACTGGAGGTGACGCCGTGGTTTGAAAAGAGTGGCAACCTTACAAGGATTTCTCCCCCTTCCCATCTCTACAAAGACCCAAATTCCATCTTTTACTGACATTTGACGTTTCCCCTGAGCTCTCATTGTCTGGGGTGCATTGCTCAAGTTTGAAATCACCACTCCCACAGTGTGTCCCATCCTGGTGTTGTGGGATGAAATGAAGAAGTAGCCAAGCTTTTAACATCTAGAGGGCAATATCCTACTCTTGAGAGTGCAGCCAGAAATCTGACAGCCTGAGCAGCAAGCTCTGATTGTGCAAATTGCATTGCTTTAAAGGAATGGAGTTGAAATAAGTTAAAAATGTCCTGTACTGCTGCCTTTTTTTAAAGTTACCCTGTGTTCTTTTTCTTGGGTAATGTAATATTTTAATTGATATATCTGGTGTCCTTTTATTGATAAAAAGCATATCTTGTTTGCCTCAGCATATCTCCTTCTGTCTTTATTGGCAGTTTTTGGTCTGGAGAGGCATGTTTTTAAAAAGCAAGTCAAAATATCACACCACACTCCTATCTACAGCTTGCACACTCCTCACTTGAGGGGAATTCGAAGTTTTAGCTGCTATCAGTAGCATTTTACACAGATCTATGGCAAAACCTGGGGTACAAACTGCATTCCTTTAAGTGCAGGTTGGTGGAAGACTGTGCCTGGGTGAATTTCTCATGGGATCCAGCAGGAGGGATAGAACCAGCACGATGCAGATTTTTCACAGATAACTGCAGAGCGGGTCAAAACAAGAACCCCTTAAAAATCAGCCTCCTCTGCCTGAGCTTCGAGGCTTGGATAAAAAGAGAACAAAATCCAAGCCAAGCCTGCTTTAAATTCACTGAAGCTAAGATCACACCAGCCTGCCTACCTCTAATTATGTGTTTTTTCCTGACCTTTAGTGTCCCCCCAACTCTGAACTTCTCTGATTTCATCCTGAAGGGAATAACTTCCTCTCTAGAACTGTCGGGCCCTTCTGTGGTTGGATATGATATTCCTGTTCTGATTAAATGAGCCCAAATTGCACATCAGACAGTCAGCAGGCAAAAAGAAATATAGGAATAAGGAGCTCAAGCACACAGTGAAATCTGTCAGATGTGTTAATCCATCCGAAATTGATTTCTGAAGGAATCCCTTTAAAGCCACCAAAAGGTCGTTTTGAGCCTCATTTAAAAGCAGTTTATCCAAATTTCTGGGGTGATCCAGCTAAGACAGATTTATGAATGTAACTGAACTTCAGAAATCCAGATTTCTACAATTACACTTGTTTAGACATCCGAAACCAGGAGCTGATGCAACCAAGGCTTGGGGTTGTGCTAATCTGAGATGGGAAGGAGGTGGCTGGGTTGTGGTTAAAACATGGGACTGAGCTGCTGAGAGGTCTCACTTCTATTCCTGGTGCTGTCACTGACTTCCTGTGGGGCACTGAAGTCACCCAGCTCTGTCTCCTTTAACTCAAATGTAAAATAGAAATCATATTGCATAAAATAGAAATAATATTGCGTTGCTGAGGCACTGCAAGACAAGCCATTGCTGTCCATACAATTGTTTTATGCTCATTAAAGAAATTTATGTCAGCAGATCACAGCCATATTCCTAAAGTAACTCCTTTGGGTTAATTTGCTATCTTGCACAGCAAGTCAATGATTCCAGTAAAGACTAAAACCTCAAAAGTACAAATTTTAAATTAAAGTGTCTCGGGGACTTTGCTTCCAGGTTCCAATTAAATGTTTGTTCATGAAGAGGATGGTGTTTTCCTAGTAAGAGTATAAGAAAGGTACTCACTCCCTCATTATTTTGAAAAAATAATTAATTTCCCCCTCCCATTGTTTCTTTTGGAGGACTGCTCATTTTACTCACGTATAAAATAGCAATAATAGTACATTGCTAAAACTTTGAGAGACAAGTCATTGCTGTCTATACATTTATGCTCCTGATTTGTCTAGAATTGTATCAGCAGATCACAACTATATTCCTGAATTTTTAGGAATATATTTAGTTATAAAGCTATATTCCTTGAGGGACTCCTTTGGGATAATTTGCTGTCTTACACAGCAAGTCAATGATTCCAGTAAAGACTAAAACCTCTAAAGTGCAAACTTTAATTCAAAATATCTAGAGAACTTTGCCTCCAGATTCCAATCAAACATTTGTTAATGAAGAGGATTGTGTTTCCCTTTTAAGAGTATGAGAAAGGTACTCACTCCCTCATAATTGTGAAAAAATAATTAACCCCCTCCCATTGTTTCTTTTGGACGACTGCTTGAAGATCTCTTGGTACTTCCATTTCCTATAACCTTTGTCCCCCTTTATAGTTTTTATACATTGTTGTGATGGAGTTAATTTGAAGCACTATTTTTAAAATCTCTGCTTTTTTTTACATATTTTCCCCAAATCTCCAGGGGGCTCGGGTGGACGTAGGAAATGCTGATGATGCTGTGGAACCACAGTTCACACTGCAGCTCCTAAATCCCAGGGAAAGTCATGGAATGGGGAGCATCTCCTTGTCCTGAGGATCAGTTCCCAGAATTCCTGTCATGGACTTCACATTCCCATCCCCACAAATTTTATTTCTGCTGCAAAGAGGTTTTAAACAAAGGAAATCAGGGTCTCTTTCAAGTGTCCTGTGCATCAGGTTTATTTACTTAAATGCTTAAACACATTTTGGAATTATTAAAGGTGGATATAGGTAATAAAACTGAGAGAGAATTAGATGACATTCAGATTATCCTACAGATTTAATGATGTTTGCTGAAATGCCTTCATTAGTTTTTACAGAGAATGGGTTGCATGGCTTTTGATAAAAGGCCAGAGATTGAATAATGCAGTTTCTTGATTGTCTTTGTGATTAATTAACATTATTATAGCATGTTTACATTATTATAGACATTGATATATATAATAAAAGTCCTAAAACCATGCCATTTCAGTCGTGTTAGTTCTGAAAGGATGACCAGGAGAATCAGCAATAAAATGGGCACAACATCCTCATCTTACATCTCCCAGATTGTGCTGCAGAGGCTTCTTCAGGCACAGATGTTGTGACCTAACAAAATTCATACCAAACTCTGCCTTCTGACTTGTACCCAGGCAGGAGTGTGACATCCAGATAGAACTCTGAAAAATTACCCAAATATTTGTCTTATTAGGACATCCTACATCCTGGGGTTGTTTTGTGTAAAAATGCACACAAAAGATGCTGAACTCAAAGGCCTCAGATGAGATTTTTTTTTAATTGTAATAAAAATCTCCTTATTCCGTGATTAAACCTCCATCATAAAAAAGTGCAAGGAATTCAGCTGGGCAGAGAAGCAGTCACTTTAATCCTTAATTGAATTATTTTTTTGCAGAAGTTCAAGAAAAACAAAATATGGCCAGGCAAAGCAGCTTGAAATAGGTGTTACATTAAAGGCATCACGTTCCAGCCATGCAAATTGCTCTCTTGGTTTGTCTGCTCCCCTTCTGAACTGATTCAAATAAGTCATTATTTTCATTTAAGAGCTGAAGGCTCCTGAAAAATAAAGTTAATAACTGGTTGTTAGTCTGTGCTGAGCATTAGAGGATGCCAGGTAACTGGAGCAGTGAATCAGGGGCTATTTTGGGAGAAAAATATTACAATAATTTTCAGGAAATAACCTTTTTGTTCCAAAACAGCTGTCATTGAACACCATTATATCTACAACAATTAAAATTATCTTTGGTAACTTTTAGTATTGGGCACGGCTCCATCATTGTTCAGTTAAATATTTTTCAAGTGTTTTAGGACTTCTGCCCACTGTGTGCCTAAAACCCTTCATCATCACTGGAGAAGCTCCTGGGTTCGTCATGTTCTGCTCTCTCAGGACATTTGACAATTTCTGTGGAGGTTTTTTGCCATTCTATAGCTGCAGTCCTTCTGCTGACTCAGCCTGAGCTCTATAGAATTTGCCTTTTCATGGCAAGGGTTGAATGCCAAAAAAAAATTAAAAATTACAAACAAAAAAAAAGTGCTAGCTAACGTATAAAGTGAATTAGGAAGCATGTGCAAACATCCTGGTGAATTTAAATAGCTGGTTGGATCAGAAATGGAGGAAAAATAACACTGGGTCAGGAACAACACACAAAGGAGCCAGAAACCTGGCATTTCTAATTGAGGATATAAATACTCCCTGCTAAAAATTTCTTTGTTGCAAGATGCAATTGATTAAATCAAGGCAGGTTTAGAGCAGGGGGTAGTGTTGGTTGATGGCTTTAATACGTTTCAAACCCCAATAAAAAAATATTTCCACATTGCTGGGACTTTTTTATTCCCTCAGATTTTTAACCAGCTGATAATGCAAATAACATTTTTTGCATTTTTCAGAATGAAGTTGGAGTTATTTTTATTGTAATAGCACTTGTGATTGCTCTCTGTGACTCTGAGTCCTCAATAGTAGCAGAGGAGAGCTGAAAAATCTCTTCAAAAAGTCTTTTATACACATGTAAGGTGTGGTAGTTTTTTATTACTAGCTCATTTGCATACTATGGAATGTTTACTTTTATTTGCATAAAATAGAATAATATTTATTTGCATAATACAGAAGCATCCCTTCAACGGGACATGGAGCAGATGGCACCAAACTCATTTTTTCCTACAGAAGTTTTTCCTCTGTGAACTTCCTTTAACAGTATTTTCTTACCCTGGTGTTGTGTGAGCAAAACAATGCAATTCTGGGAATTTACAGAGGACCTTGTGCTGGTTTCTGGCATTTGAGTTTCATATAAAGCAATAAATAATAAAATGTAGCAGTTCAGTGCACCGTGGAGCAGAAGCTGGCGACCCACTGTTGTTTCGGTGAGCTAAAGTAAATTTAATATAAACTCCCCCTACTTTTATTTGAAAATTTTGTAAATTTAATATAAACTCTACTTTTATTTGAAAATTTTTGAGATTTGGGCCTGGCCATTGTTCTGTGCACGATTCTTTGCTCCAGCAGCTGAACCTGAAGCCAAACCTGTGACAGCAAAGTGCAAAAATAGAGGTGGAATGGTAGGACAGAAAATGGGATTCAACTGGGAAATTCTCATGGTATATCATAATTTATTTTGTATTTGATTTATTCCTGCTCAAATATGCTGAGTAACAAACCATCCTCTTCTAAAAACCTTTTTGTGTTGTGTGGAGTTTGGCCCTTTGCTGAATTTTTTTTTCTCTAAATAGACTTTATAGGTAATTCAACTTCTATCATAAATCACTGAAAAGCTGTTTTTTAAGGGTAAAATACAGATAATAAAGTGTATCAGAAATCAAGATTATCTTATCCTAACCCCTCTCCTCAGAATGTGACAGCTCAAATTTGGTTGCAATTGAAGCCACTTTTTTGGGTAACTGCTGGTTTTCCATAACTTTGGGGGTTTTTTTGAGAATAATTTACACCTTCTTCCAGTGAGCACAGGGTGAGCCAAACATCCCTTTAAATATGAGGAGAAAAAAAATGTAGAGTTTTTTTTTTTTTTCCCAGACAGAGCACAGAAGTTTCAGCTCACTGAGGGGGAGTTCTTCCTCTCACTCGTAGAAATAAATGGGTTACTACTGAGAGGAGAGGGAAGTTGCAACAGGAAAGATTTTTTTGGGGGAAAAATTGGCTTTTTGTAGACTGGGACGTGGGCAGCTTTGCTCTTCAAGAACGTTTTTGCAGGCAGGACAAAACAAAAAGAATTCACAGTGGTTTATAATGGAGTGAAAGCATAACAATAAATGGCCAAGAAGTGAAAAGCAGGAATTTCAGGTTTAATATTCCATGCAGTAATGCAGAGCAGGAGGACTGCAGGATTTGAACTTCCATTAAGATTAGGAGAACCAAAAAAGATAACAGAATTGCCTTTGTCTGTAGGTATAGGTGCAGAAAATTACTAGAAATTAGGAAAAAAAGTTATTGGTTTTAAGAATTCAGCCTTTTTCTCAGAACTGGGTTATTAAACCTGCTAATCTTAGCTCAGAAGAAAGAAAAAACTTGGGGTAACTGCTCTCACCTATAGCAGCAGCCTCTTTCCATTCTCTGTTTTCTGGTTCCAGTTTCCTGTTTACTCATCATACAGCTCCAGGCTGGTTTTGTCTGGAGTTTGATTCATAAATGTACCTTTTAAATTTTTTTTTTAGTTTTTTTTTTGGTGTGGTTGAAAATCTAAGCTCCATTGATATTTTACCTCAGCTTTATTTTATTTTATTATATTCCTGCTTTTTAACTTGTGTGATGTGATCTGTTATGGTCTCATCCATTAACCAGCTCAGCTTTTTAAATGCTCTCAAACTTCACTTTAAATTAATGTTTGTATTTTTGAGAAACTGTTCTTATAAAAATATCTGGGTTTGTTTTTTTTTTTTTCCCCAAGCAGACAGCAGTATAACTTATTTCCCAGAGACATTTATTTGGTTCTCTAATACTCTGAAACCACTGAAATTGAGAAAATTAATAAATAACAATTTCTAGCAGCCAGGTGAGAGTGGGAATGTGCATGAGCTGCTCTGAGATCTGTGGGTATGGCAGCAAACCCACTTGTTAAATTCACCTCTTTCCATCTTTTAGAAATGATTTTCTAAATATTTTATATTTGTGTTTCTCCAATATCTGGTCAAGTTATTTATAAAACTCTAAACATAAAACAAATATAGATATTTGACAATTCCCTCACGTGTCTAAACCCCATTTTATAGATATTTCCTCCTAAGTGCTGTTGGCTTCCAGCTACACTTTTCCTTCCCACTTTCCCACTGCTCTGCTTTTCCAGGAGCCAATGAATCTGTTCCCCTTAAGCTTAAATAATATCCACTGAGATGGTGCTGAAGCTCTTCTGAATGACCATTTAAATAAATTATAAAACCTCCCCAGCACTCATTTCAAATTCAAATATTTGACTCAAAGGTAGAGAGTTGCCCTGGACCTAAGCCAGTCTTAAAATCCCTTTTAAGTCAGACAGGACTACAATTGTTTTAGGATCTTTAATTTGCTTGACCATCACCTTTGGGTTTCAGCTGCAGGAACATCAGCAGCCCCCAAGATTTAAAAAAAATCTTCTTTTTGCTCTTCGTTTCTCTCAGAAAGGCCACGCCAAGAGCACCAGTGGGGGATTCCAGACCAACACAAACCAGGTAGAAGAAATAATTCCTTTATTCAGAGATTTATGCTCATTATGTAGGGCACAACAGTAAATGACAAAAATCCCAAACACCAAACCAAAACTAAAGTAGCAGCCCAGAATAATGATCAAAAAGTTGTTCCAAAGTCTTTAGATTGATTTGCATAATAAGAACTTGGAAAAGCCAGAGTTAACTGAGGAAGGGTTGACTTCAGATCTCTTCAATTTGAAATCACCCTCAGTAAAACCCGGGTTTTCTGAGCCCCAGAGACACCCATGGATGTGCTGCAGTTTGCCTGAGCTGAGAGAAATTAATCTGAAATTCTGGAACTTTATTCCCTGCCTGAATGGTGCATCCTGTGACCTGTGCCCCAAAATTCCATTTCTCCTGCTGAGCAACTGGCCAGTCCAACAGTGGGAAAGCGAAATTCCCCTGTTAGAGGAATAATTCCCCTAAAAAATGAGGGTAGCAGAAGATTTGGTTATCCCCTTCTGCCCTTTCAGAAAAGCCAGGCTGCAGGTGGGGAAAGCTGGATTTTGGAGAGGACTTTTCCTAAATATATTTCCAGATTTATTTCCTAATAAACCTGGAATTGGCTTTTTGCAGAAGAGTCTTCTCAGTTATTGATTCTCCAGCTTGCTTTTTAATTTCTTTTTTTTTTTTTAATTTGTTGTTGTTGATCTTCTGGTGCTGAAATTTCTAAGTCTTCTCTGAGCTCCCTAAAAAGAGCTGCACTTCTCTCTTGGTGGGTGATGTTCCCTCTCCTGTGATTAGAAAAGCTGGAATTAGTGAGAAATGTTGAAGAGAAACGCAGCCCTGAATTACCCATTGCCTGCTCCCTTAGGTGAGTGGCTCTCACTGGTGGTTTATGGGCAGAAATGTTAAACATTAAAAATCTGCTTGATTGTGTACAAGATCCTGAGAGCAGATAAATGACCCTGCAATGACTTCAGCTCCCAAAGCAGATGTTAATTAGCCTGGGGGTAATTTTTAAAGCATTGCCATAGCAAACGTTTTCAGAATGTTTTCTGCTCAAAGCAGAATTTGGGAAATTCCTTTTGCCAAGTGGTTTTAGTTATTCCTGGAATATAAGTGAATAAAGACATTTCCATAAATAATTGGGGTTTATTGTTGTTTTAGCTCCAGAAACTGGCGAGGTGATTTGATTTTTTTTTTAGGGATTTCCCTAAAGGACAGAGCTGAAGGATAAAGCTGGATTTTGAATGCTACAAAAGTTTTCTGTCAGCAAAGTTCTTCAGTATTTTCTGCCAATTTTTAAAACATCCCTGTAGCATCAATACTTGTCCCACAATGCCACACAGGCTGACACAAGTCTGCTGTCACTACCACGGAACAATTCATATTCATGGGGTGATTTGTGTGTCCAGGACTGCAGGAATCAAGGCTTCAATTCCCATCTGACAGAAAGATGAGCAGAATTTAGGCTCTTTTTCCTTTTCTCATAACCCTGGGCAGGCTCTGAGGGGGTTCTTTGCCCCAGGTCTCTTTTTTGGTGGGTGATCTGCAGCCCACCACAGCAAACAGACATTCCTGAACTGAAAATAACAAATTAGAATGTTGTTTTCTGCAGCTTTGTTTTCCCAAGTCTGAAAAGCTAGTTCAGACTCCTCTGCAACTAAAGTTGCCTGGCTGAAGTCTGGTGTGCAGACAGAAATACCCATTCCTGCTAAAAAACCAAACCACATCTTTTGTACAGAAAAAAAAATGCCTTCAAGAATGGGAGCTGTGAAAGAGCTTTTTCTTGGACCTCCAAGCACAGGATTCCTTCCTGAAGGTGAGGAAGGTGCTGGAAAGTGACAAACCCATTCCATAATGGTATGAAGTTCTAAAAGATGCTCTGCACACACTTGTTTGGCTCAAGGATGAACTTCTGTCTGAAAGTGACCCTCACCTTGTCCTCCTTAGGGGCATCTTCTCCCTGACTCTTCTTTTATCTGACCTCCCTGCTAACTGTGCCAGATATTCTTGCTTGGCTCCTTTGCTGGTGGCTCCTGATGAAGTGTTAAAACTGAGAAAAGGCCCTGGCATCTTTCTGCATCTTTTTGCATGATCACAAATATTTTGATTGATGCAGGGCTCTGTTTTGTGCCTTACAGGCCTTACAGGCACAGCAAGCAGCTTCTTTGGTTTCAACACCACCAAAGAATCCAATTAACAGAGATATGGGAAGTGATGAAGTGTCAGTAAAAGCAGGTGATGTTTTCTGAATTAATTAGCAATTTAAATGGGCTTCTCCATTGCAAAGGCCACTGGAGGAGTGTTGGTACAACCTATGGGTAATTTACAGACTGTGGGAAGCTGGGCTGGGAGAAAATAAAAGCAATTTCCAACTTTGTTATGACCTGTAGACACCAGGGACTCAGACTGACCCCGAGAAGGTCAAGGTCAATGGACTGGAATCAAATCAGACCAAACCTATTCTATCTTTAACACCACTAATGTCTTTCTTTATGTGAATGTTTTCTTTATGTGAATTTTCTTTTCTGAATGTTGAAGATTGGTAGTACCAAACAATTATTTGCCTTCATCTGGAGTTGCTTTCATACCTTCTTTCCTCTGTGCTGAATAATTTGATGATTAGTAAAATCCATGTAATCTTTCCCTAAACATTAAATCTATCATCACGTTACCTTAATTCCTTCCCGAATCTACATCACTATCTCCACTGGAAACTTAACACAGAACACTTAGCTGTTCACAGTGTTTTATTTATGTTATTTGTTTTATAATATTCATTATTTTTTAATCTATTTATTTATTTATCTATTAATCTATTTAATCTATTATAAAATATTCTGTTGTGTTCAGTATGCAACACAACTTCTGCATTCCAGCTTAATCTCCTGAAACTCTGTATTTAATCTCTGAATCCCTGAGATTCACATCCACCACTCTCTGCTCCTTATCTGCTTTTCTCCAAATGTGAACCATTTGGCCAGGCTGACATCACAGGCTCTGCCAAACAGCAGAGAAAGGAATTGGAGTTCTCTGAGCATTTCAGCTCCAACCCCTGGGCCAAATTCTCCAGTTGTCATCATCTCCCTTGCCGTAATCCTGGGGCTCCACGGCAGTTCATGGAAATCTGCTGACACAAACAGAGCCTGCAGCCACTCTCTGGGGCTGGGATCCATCCTTCCCCAGCCTGATGGGAAGGAAATTTGTTTTGTACATCCTGGTGCTGTTTTTTGAGCAGCAGCAACCCCTGGCTCTTCAGGGATTGCCACCTTTGTCCCCCTGGTTGGGGAATGTGCTAAAGGCAGCAGCTGGGATGAAGTGCTGTACCATCCCCACTGAATGGGGCAGCGGTCACATCCACTCTTGGCAGGAGCCTCCAGCCTTGGATCCTGTTCCTCGCATCCTGGGGCTGAAAGTTCTGTTTACTACAAGTTTTCACAATAGCCTCGGAGCACGAGGACTCCCAGAACACAATAGTGAACCTCCCCAGGAGTTGCCAAGAGGGGAAAAAAAACCCATTTCCTTCTCTGGCAGTGGTGGGATGTAGGTAAGGCTGTGCAGCAGCCCTGGCCAGCAAGAGGGGCAGAACAACACTTTGGGCTGCCATGGAGTTTCATTTGGGAAAATGGCTTTTTTTTTTCAAGGGCAACGGGAGTCCAGAATGACTTTTCTTGTTCAGGGAGATTATATAAAGGGAAGAAAGAAAGATGGAATGCAAACATTGAAGGAAAAAGGAAACTGTGGACATCTCAATTTTCAACCTGTCCTGCAGGTAGCAAGAAATGCCATTTAAAATAGAGGGTGCCCTGAGTGCCTATGGAAAACCCGAGGACATCTTGCTTAATAGGCAAAATAAGTCTGCCTACAGACTGAAAACAGATATTCCTGAACTGAAAATAACAAATAAAAATGTGGTTTCCTGCAACCTTGGTTCCCAAGTTATAACACTGTTTATTAAGTATCAGTAACAGAAATTCTAACATGAGGAATAGACTGGGAATGCCCCTGAGAAGTTTCTGGAGGTGTGAAACCACCAAGAGAATTAACCAGAATTCTAGTACAGAACTGCTACTCCAGGCTTCTGCTAGTCCTTCTGGTTCCCAAAAATCCTTTTCTTGCATTGGAGAAGGACACAGGGGTTGAGGTGAGAAGCAAGGATGATATCCATGGTGTTTTTTCCTCCTTTTCCCTGGAGAGCAGGGAAAGAATGGCACAGCTCTTGCTGAGGCTGGACCTAGAGACTAAAAACTCCTTTGAGCAGCAACACAACAGAGATAAAAGTGCTGAAAGACCTGGGAGGTCCCTACTGCGAGGGAGAGGGAATCAGGAAAGGATAAAATGGAAACAAGGACACTTCATTGGGAAAGGGAAACAGAGCAGCCAAATATACAAGAAAGAAACAGAAAGAGAAAACAGATGAGTAGAGGAACTCCGTTTTCTGGATTCTTTCATTAGGGTTTTCCTTTATCTGGTACAGATTTTAGCAGGATGGGAGCTGATTTTGAGTCAGTTAACAGAACGAGAGCTCTGCTCTCACAGCTTGGGCAGTAGCCTGAGTGAGGCTGCTCGGCAGGCATGAGGCCTTTTCTGGGATTTTTTTTCAATTCTAGTGTTAGTTTTGTTCATCTTCAGCAGCATTTACAACAGAATTAGTCAGACTTGCACTCAGCTCAAGAGACATGTTTTTTAAATTAAGCTTCAGTTGAAGAACAAATGGATTTAAATAACAGGAAAACGTGTTCCGTGTGAAAAGTTCTGTAAATCCCCAAACTTAAAAACTCCAGAGATGCAGTGACACCCCCTATATAACCTCCTTGTTTTTTCCTCATCTCAGTAACTCTGTGCAGATCTGTTTGAAATTCCCAGTGCCTTTGGAAGAGAAGAGAGCTTGTGCCTTCCACACCTCGGGATCCTTCCATAACTTCACTTTCTTGGTTCAGAAGTCCAAATTTCGGTGTTCCCGGCGGCAGCTGGGGCCAGTGGCAGCAGCACCAGAGCCCAGGTGAGGGGCACAGGGCCAGGTGTGCCCTGCTGGGGCTCGGGGGGGACTTTTCCAGGCTGCAGTGGCCAGATGCAGGATTGCTCTGGGGAAGGGGAGGATGAGAGAACGAGCGTGGGCGGAACGCAGGAGCTCCTTCTGGTTGGCTGGGGCCGCGCTCCGGGTGGAAATATGCTGACTTCTCTGTGGATGTGATAAATGGGCTTTAAGAATAGCAGAGATTTCTTCATCCCGTTTTGCAAGTACAAACAATCACGATGCCTTGTAAAAAAAAGGGGCTGCTTGGATTCCGTAGTCCCAATGTAACAAAGATCAAACTTTCAGCTCCTGCTGGTCGTTTTCACTCCTGTTGGAGGGAGGAGGGCAAGGAATGCCAGAGCTCAAAACCAAATATTTCTTATATTTCTTTTTTTTTTTTAATATGATTTTTTTTTGGAAAATACTGGAAATGGATCCTACTTTTTTATTCCTTTAAGCACTGGTGGCTTTAAACACGGTGGCTGGTTTGTGCTGCAAATTCCATGTGAGTTTTCTGACACCCCAGTGTGTATTGAAGTACAAAAGGCAGGCATTTGAGCCCTTCAGGACAGAGCAAACCGATTTTCCCTTAACACTTCCTACATTAGTGATGGGATCGGCTGGATTATGCCCTTTTTAAAGCACGTGGAAGACAAAACCATTTTATTGCGATATCTACGCAGCTGTAGTCCAGTTTTAGAAAGAAAAGAAAAACACAGGATGAGTTTTAAGCTCTATATGCCCCAAAGAACCCATCGTGGATCTTCAGTTAAAACACAGAATGTGCATTCCTGCCCAGTTTAAGCCAAGCAGTGCTGCAGTGGCATTTGAGAACACACAGGAAATAAATCAGCACAATGTGTCAGTGTTGGCAGGAATATTTCTCTGTGTGTGGAGGATAATCCCAGGCCTGCTCTGCCACACGTGTTCTGAGCTGTCTCCCATCCCAAGGGTGAGTTGTTCCCTTAACACAAGGCTGAAGGTGTTTATCCTTTTAAAGCAGGGATTACAGAATCTATGCACAAAAGTGCAGGGGAAAAGTGATAAAAATGAGGTTTGTTTCTCTTAGCTGGGATGCTCCAGAGTTCTGAGTTTAATGCAGTTGTAACTTTCCTGTAGGTAGCGTGGCCAAGATCTGTTTCAGAGCCCATGGGTGGAAAAAACCCCAGTCCCTGTTTCTCTTTTTCTGTTCCCTCGTTTCCCTTCCATCTCCCTGTTGTGAACAGGGGGAATTGGCACCGAGGTGCACTTGGGTCAGGGCCGGAGGAACAGCCCCAAAAACTCTCCTTCCTGCAGCTGCAATAAAGAAAGTGAAATGTGGTGTGTGCCTGTACTCAGCCAAAGAACTGAACGTGGAATTTTTAATTGGGTGGGTGTATTTCTTTTTTAATTTAGAGCTCTACCTAAGGTTTTCCCTTTACAGCAGGCTTTTAAAATAATGCAATCATTTTGAAAAGGAATTTGTTATCAAAGGTAAGACATGGTACGTGATTTGGCATTATTTTTGTAGGTCACTCAGTTATTTGTAGCCTTCTGTCTCTCTGTTACTTATTATTTCCTCCTCTTGCAAACCCTTTTCATATGATTTCTTATTGTGTGCACATGGAAGTTTCCAAGCTAAGCCTGCCCAATGTGAGTCCAGCAAAAAGAGGAAAAATGAGGAAATGATTAATTGTGTTTGAATTTGATCATTCTTTCAGTTTTAATAGTGCTGGGGCTCTCAGCATTGAGTGAATTTGGAACAAGCACCAACACGAGGTTGTTGCTTTGTGACTCTGGGATAACCTGAGTGTCCCCGTGTCTCTGGGCAGGGGGATTGGAGGGATGTGGGGTGGGATGTGGGGTGGGATGGGGATGGGATGGAGGTGGGATGGGGATGGGATGGAGGTGGGGTGTGGGATGTGTGGTGGGAGGTGGGATGGGATGGAGGTGGGAGGTGGGATGGGATGGAGGGGGCCTACGGAGAAATCA
>JANPWX010000268.1:78528-100572 GCA_024734555.1 Trochalopteron elliotii
CTGATGATCGAAAGCGGAGGCCCTCGGGAGGCGGTTCGGGATGCGGGAGGCGGTCCGGGACGCGGTCCGGGATGCGGGGTCTACCTGGTGCCGCCAGCCCCGGGCGCCAGCGCCGCCTGCTGGGCATGGCCGGGAGCGCCCCCGAGCCCGGCCGCAGCCGCGCGCGTCCCTCGGAGCCCCCGGGAACTGGGGACAAATCCCCCCAAAACTGAGGAGCCGTCTCACTTCTCAGCACTGAAACCAAGCTTAGGAGATAAATTTAACAGCAGCGACTGCCGCGGTATTAACTCAGAGGAAGCTTTGTTTTAAACCTAAAGGAGAACTGAAAGCTGCCTTGTCGAGATTTGCTCCATGTATCCACAGCTTTGATCTTTTAAAAAGCATCTATTTCACTTTTTGTGTAATATTTTACGCTTTGGCATAATAATAAGCAGTCGGTCTAACAGATAG
The DNA here is from genome assembly GCA_024734555.1 of Trochalopteron elliotii. Taxonomy (NCBI): domain Eukaryota; kingdom Metazoa; phylum Chordata; class Aves; order Passeriformes; family Leiothrichidae; genus Trochalopteron; species Trochalopteron elliotii. The sequence continues at coordinate 78,979 of JANPWX010000268.1, forward strand.
CACAAGTTCAAATCCAAACCCTAGGTGGAAAACTCTTACAAGTAATTACAAATGAATTAGTGAGCAGCCATCTCAAAATCAATAAAATCGATCTCCCTGCTGCTTGCATCACCCACATTGTAGGAGATGTTTGCCTGGCATTGGTGGGGCTGGGTGTGGTGGCAGTTGTTGGACTGGTGTGCTGCCTGGGAGTTCGGTGATTAATGGAAGTGCCAGGAACTCGGGACACGTGAGGGATGCATTCCCAACGGCAGTGGGATGGCTGCAACAGCTGGGGAGTGACAAATCATTAATTCTACACAGGCAGCACCACTTCCAGGAGCTCTGTCCATTGCAGCAGGGATTAGACAAGTTAATTTATATATCCTACTAATTTCCCCTCTCTTTGTTTTGATTTTTTTTTTTAAATAATATTGTGATCCAGCATTTTTACAGAAACTTTCACTATGAGTTTTCCTTTCCAAATCCATGGTGATTATATGAATATCAGGAATCCAGCAGCCAAAGGAAAATTACAGAATATCTCCAGTGAGAAATGGCAATAGATTTGGCAAATCCATCCTGACCAAATCTGCTTTGGGAAGGGACGGGGTGAGCATTTGAGTTTTTGGCACATATTTTCTGTGTACACTGTTACAAAAGCTGATGTGCTGGAGTGAGAAATGACACAGGTCACCAAGTGCAGTGACAGATGGATCACAAATATTGTGTGCACTGGGAGGCAGGAGGCTGATGTGAGCTGTCCACTCTGGTGGTGATCAAAAAGCAGTTTTGGACTGAGATGCACAGAACTGGTAAACATATGCAGATAAGGCTGAAAAATGTTTCATTCCTCAGCACCTCATCCTGATTTTTATTTCTTTTTTAATCTATTTTAGGAAAATCCTCTCCAGGAGCAGGAGGGGCTTGCTTGGAGCTGGGGCCTTGTGCTGTTCTCTTGGATGAGGATGTCACAAAGGGACCCGGGTTAGGTGTCCCCACCTCCCCTCAGGGCTCACCTGCTGCACTCAGGGCTTGTCTTGGAAGGCTCCCAGATCCTCTTGATCTCTGCTGACCAATATTTGGTCCCTGAGGTTTGTGTCTTTCACAGCAGAACAATCCTGGTGTTCTGCTCGTGTCACTTTTCCTGTGCAGCAGCAGAACTGCTCAGGGTCACCTACTTTTCAGGAGATTCAGGCAAAAAATTTAGAGAAGAGAGCTGGCCACAAAGGAAGCTTCTGAAGTCCTCACTGGGTCTTGAAAGTGACAGCATTTGCATTTGGGAAATGGGTATTCCCTGCATTATGAATATAACTTGTGAAGTATTAATATACAGAGTAACCCACACTCCCTCTTGTTTAAAATGGAAATAATCCCTGTGCTGGACAGCAATCCATTCAGTAACATTATGGCCTTTTCTGGCTTGAATCCTCCTCACAGCACACACAGCATTTTTAGCCTTCATTGATATTAAAGTACATTTGGCTCATGAATTCAATGGACTCCTTTTGGTTTGGGTTTCATTAATAGAAAATGTTTGCCTTAGCAGCAGATTGGGTGCCAATATTTCACAGAGTAAACCACTCCCCTCGAGGCCCACTCTGCTCCAAGAAAGTGACCAGCTCCTCCAAAACTGACATAAATTAGTTTAATTGTTGCAAACCCACTTTCAACGCTGGTGCAGCGAGATCAACTAAATAAGCAGAAAATCACTCAGCCTTTCGTGAGTGTGTCAGGAGCTCAGTGAAAACTGAGGCTCTGATCAATTGTGCTGTTAAATCACTTTGGATGCTGATTCAAAAGGGCATGGTGCTGAAAACCACAGCTGGCACGAAGATATTTTCTGGATTAGGTGATGGATTGTGTTTTGGAGCTGCATTGTGCAAACTGGGCACGAAAGTTGCTCTTGACTTCATCATCATTTCATCACCTTCTCCAGACTTGCTGATCTCAATGCAAAGGAAATGGGCAGATTTCAAAATTGGTTTGAAAGTCCCTCCTAAACTTGATGAACAGAACATAGAAAATGCAATTCCTATTTCAGGAATTGCTGGACCACTGTATAATGAGTGACAAAGATTGATTGGTTTAAATGAATATTTCTTTTCTTGTCCCTGTCAGTTTTATTCCCATCTGTTTGTAATCACTCAGGATTTTTCAGAGTCCTGCTCTAAGGATGAGGCTGACTGGGAATGTAACTTTGAGATTTTTGACTTCTTGGAGGCCACTGTTTAAACATCCCCCAGCCCAAGGGAAGTGTGTGCTCTGTCACACTCTGATGATGAAATCCAAGTCTTGTGACATCTTGCTGAAGCACAGACTGTTAGTGCTTCCTGCCAGTGCTCAAGGAAGATCCTGATTGAAACATTAGAAAGCAGGCACAGAGTGGAAAGTAAAGCTCAGTTTTAGTCAGAGGGGACTGACTGCAGATTTGAGCTGCACTCAGAGGTGAGGCAGAAACGTGGGCAAAGTCCAGGTTCAGGTATGAACTGCCTGAAGTTTGGTCTCAACACCTGTGCTCAGGAACAGACATCTACTATTTCTAACACAAACTGACCAATTCTGGGAAGACTAAACCTAAATACCCACAAGTACCCCCATTTCACAAGTCTTTCTTGGAAGGAAAGGAACAGAATTTGTTTTCCACTGGCACAACTACAATCCTGTTTAGGAAGAAATTTTGGCAACCCAGCCACAGTTACTTTGACTTGGGCTGGCTTGAAGTAATAGGTACAAATTCATTGCTTAGAGGGAAGAAGAAGAAAATCCCCAGAATTCTGCTGGATCCACCCAATGGTCACTAAAATTCAATATTCCATCTCTAATGGCAGTGGGAGAGGATAATAAAAAAAAGGTATTTTACTATTTTAATTCAATATTTGACATAGTTACTTTTGTTAATCATGGTGCTTTTATGTACTGATTGATGAGAATTTGATGAGGTGTTCTACTTTTCTACGAAATGGAAAAAAATCTAGTTTTTTGAGAATGCCAAAATCACAGGGGAGGAAAAAAATTAATAATAATTAAAATAAATAAAAAATTAAAAAAGGACTAATGAATCACCAGAATTACCAGGGATGTTTTCTCTCCCATTTTGGTTCCAAATTCGGGTTTGCTGTGCTGCACTGACTTGCAGCAGTGAGCCCTGCACTCAGATTTCTGCTGCTGGATCCACTCAATGGATTCAATATTCCATCTCTAATGGCAGCAGGAGAGGATAATAAAAAAGAGGTATTTTACTATTTTAATTCAATATTTGACATAGCTACTTTTGTTAACCGTGGTGTAGTCAGTTAATCATGGTGCTTTGGTGACACAGGCTCCTGATGGATGAGAACTTGATGAGATGCTCTACTCCTCTCTTGGCCAAAATTCTGGGGTTTTTTTTTTTGAGAATGCCAAACAAAACAAAACAAAAACCCCAAAACAAACAAAAAACAAACAAAAAACAAACAAACAAACAAACAAACAAACAAAACCAAAAAAAAAAAGAAGAAAGAAGGAAAGAAAAGAATTAATGAATCACCAGAAGTACCAGGGGTGTCTGCTCTCCCATTTTGGTTCCCAGTTCGGGTTTCCTGTGCTGTGCTGCACTGACTTGCAGCAGTGAGCCCTGCACTGGGATTTCTGCTGCTGCTGCTGCAGCCACACCTGCCCTGGCGTGGTCCCAGCAGAAATCCAGGCCGGGGAGCTGCTCCCCAAACACCCCCAAATCCCTTCCCCGCTTTGGGGGAATTTCGGGAGAAAGCATCAGGGAAAGGTTCCGCATCTCCCGAGCGGAAAAAGCGGCTGGAAATGAATTCCTGGGGATTGCTGAGTCACCGCGGCAGGAGAGCCAGGAGCTGATGCAAGGCTGCGCCTTTATCAGCGGAAGATCTGCGGATAATCGCGGGCACACCCCTTGTTCCAGGAGCTCCCAGAAGGGCTCCCGGCTCCCCGCGCCTCGCCCGCCGTGCCCTGAACGCCCTCGTGTCCGTAACTGGCAGGAAAATTAATCCACCAACGCCAGAGGTTTGTGTCCCAAAAGGAGACAGAGGAGTGCTTTGACTTTATTCGAATAAAGGGAGAGGCCATGGGGCATTTCACCTGGGGTCTCTCGAATTTTTGGAGGATGCAGCCTCCTATTTTATCCTAATTTCCCTCTCTCTTTCCCCATTGGCTGAGGTACTTCAGAGTGACAGACTTCCCGGAGTGCCCAAGACCTAAAATTCCCCTTTAAAAAAAAACCAAAAACCTTTTGATTTTTAATTCTTATAGAATTTATGGGTTTTCCCCATTGTTTCTGTCATCTTTCAATATCTAATTTCATTTGTCAGCAAATTTTGTAAAGGCAAATATCTCCTTTTCAAGTCATCCATCAGTGGAATCCTTCCCATTTTTTCTTTTATCTCTCAGTGCTGGTTTTATCTACCAGCAGACTCAAGTCTGTCATTCCTCTCATCATGGTTTTATGTTTGCTGAATTTTGTTTGTTGAATTCAGCATATTTTTCTAAGTTTTTAAGCTTATATTACCCAAAGTGTATACTCATATTTAATTAGCCAATCAAACTGGCCACTAATTAGTCTTTTACCATCCGTACTAAAGCAACACATTTTGGATTTCCCTATCCCCATTGCCAGGAATAAAAGGTAGAAAACCTTGAAAGGCTGCAGGAAATATCAGTTTTGCCATGGATCTGTGCACAGAAATCCACAGCAAAAGCAACTCCAAGCAGGGAAAGCTGTTCTGATATTTGATGTGTGATTCTTGACAAACAGCACAGAATGATCTGGTTTTTCATTGTTGCAGGAATTATTTAAGGTTTAACTGAGTGTAAAACAACAAATTCTCCATTTTCAGTCACTTCTCTCATTTTGCTCGCGACATCAGATGATATAATTTTAATTAAGTCACTTCCTTGTTTGACTAAGTTAGTAATGTTTTGTCACCAGTGGAATGAGGACCAGCAATGCTGCTTCCTTTACTTTGTGAGAGAAGAAACTGTCCTGAACTTGACCTGGAGAGAATTGTGATAAAAATTGTTTTAATTTCTGCACAAAACAAATAAAAATAAAAATAAAAATAAAAATAAAAATAAAAATAAAAATAAAAATAAAAATAAAAATAAAACCTCAGTGCTAGCAAAATGTTAAGCTGGATTTTAAATTGGCTATAGCATTAATGTAAATGGAAAATTACATTTTCAAGAGAGCTGAGGGAAATGGGAGATCAATGTATTGCTTGTTTTACTTTAGAAGCTCTCCAGTTTAAAAAATAATTGATATTCCTTCTTCCGCACCCTCCTGCCATAATTATGTAAAGAATCTGGATTATGGTTCCGACTCGATTTAACTGTTTTATAATAAGTCGCAAGCATACCTTGCCTACTTGATGATATTCCTTTAAGGTTGTGCCAGTCTTTCCATTATTAAATCATGTTTAGTGTTATGTACTGGTGGCTTAAAAAAAAAAAATTCATTTCAAGCTTGAACTTGCCATGCATTCTCAGTTAGCCATTTGTGTGAGGGAGCACAAACCCCATCACTGTGAACAGCTCAACACTCTGGTTTTCACCTTAATGGGAATGTTGGCCTTTTTAAAATGTTCATTCATGACGTCTGCAGTGTGTTAATTGGGGGAATAAGCGTAAAAATAAGGGAGAGCTGTATTTTGTGAATATAAACTGTGTGCTGTCCCCATCATAAACCTGAGTCACTCATAGGAAATCTGACTTTTGGGTTGATCTTTAAATTTTAAATAAGAAAATTCAGATACAAATACAGGTCCAGGAGCCCCAGTTACCCCCTCTCCTGCTGTGGACTTGGGTTATCTGAACCTCAGAATTGGATGAAAATTGAAGACATTTTTGTCTTTTTGTAACATTTTGAGGTAATTTTCCATGCACATCACCCTCATCCCACAGGAACATGCAGGGACTTTACCCCTCAGCATCACTGACCAGTCCATAGGAATTTTTTTGGGGAAAAAAAACCCTTTGTGTTTTGCAGAACAAGGCAGAACTTTTTAATAGTGGAATTCATGTTCCAGCAGAGTTAAAAATTAAACATTTAACTCCTTTTTGTGCCACTAGGTTGAGTTGAGTGCCCTGGCTGCCGAATTTTTTGCATGATGTGCTGAAGGTCTGAAAAAAAAAAGATTTGAAATATCTCCACCTCAAGATATTAGGAAATCAGGAAAATTTCAGGAATTTTCAGGAAAAATTGTTCCAGAAAAATTTTCAGAAAAGCAGGAAAATACCTCTGAAAGAGGAGAGCAAAAATCCTCTTCTGGCTTTGGTCTGAGGAACAAGTGTCCAGTGGCTTTGACCATTCCCCAAGGTGCTGCTGCTGGCTCTGCCAACACCCATTTTTGTGTCCTCAGTCCAAGAACTGACCTGCTCTGTGTCCTTGGACATAAATAGATTTTAGTCCCCATTTGTCAGAACTGAATTCAAATTGAAGTCAGCTTTTATTCAGTTAGCTTTTATTTGTATAGAGAACTGAGGCCAATTAAGCCTCCAGTTTGTTGGGTTTTCTTTTCATTTTAGGGTTTTGTTTGTTTGTTTGTTTGTCTGGGTTAAGGCTTTTTTTTTTTTTTGGCCTGGGGGAAAGCCTTTTTTGGGGATTTTTTTTTTGGTGTTTTTTTGTTTGTTTGTTTGTTTGTTTGTTTGTTTTTTGGTTTGGGTTTTGGGTTTTTTTTTTTGTTCATTTGGGGTTTTTTTTAAACAAATTTTAGGCTTTTGCTGTAGTCAGAGAGGGGTAGGCTGAGAAATGCATCCTAAAAGCCTCTTGGTGGGGAGATTTTCTGTAGCTGAGTGTTGTGAGCAGCCCTCCCATCCCATCCCAGCTCACAGTTAATGCTCTGTGGGATTGCCAAGTGGTCTCCTCTCCAAAGACTTCCTAGGCTGGGCTCTGCTATCTCCCAGATCTGGGAGACGGATTCTGATGTGGCTGGAGACTCTAGACAGTTAAATTCACACAAATCCACTGAAGGCAGCTTGCTTTTCAGAAGTTGCTGAGGGCAAGATTTGGCTTTTTGCAGTTTGAGGGTGGGCTGTTTAACATGAGCAAGTTTCAGCTTGTTCAATTGTAATTTAACAGTGTATTTTCCCCCTGCTCGCTGTGTTCCTCCCAAGAGATGCTTGCACCTCCTTGCTGCATGAAAGGATGCCTGTATTTAATGTGCATATTAAATTAGTCTGTAAATTCTCACATAATTTCACATTTAGAAGTCCTACTTGAGGTGTGTGTGTGTGTGTGTATATATAATTTTGTTAGGTGCAGGTATAGAAATAAACCAGTCTTTGCTCTTCCCTTTTGTACCTCCTCAAGACATGTAATCTACAAAGTAGAGAATTGCATGATCAAATGTGCCAGAGTGGAATGCATAATTATTCCAGAGGAGGGTAAGTCAGTTCAGAACTTGTACTGACATTCTTAAGGGCAGCAGGAGTCTTCTTGCCATGAAATTACATCAGCTCCTGTGGCCCAGAGTCAACACAAATGCTTTCCCTTTCTAGTAAAAAAGGTGTGAAAAATGCTAATGCCTTCAGAAATGTACCCTAGAACAAAGGTGAGGAAAGGAATCTTTGCTGGAGTGTGGAGCTCACCTGGAAGTGAACCTCGGGGTGAGGGGAGAAGGGATTGAGACATTTCGAGAGAACCATTGCAGCTTTTTCAATAGATTCAGTCGTGACTTGCAAACGGACAAAACCCATCTAAATAAGAAAAAGAAATGCTTGATCCTAGTTCAGAGACATTCCCACAGCAGGTGGGGCAGAGGCCTTTAAATTACAGGGCTCCTGCATCCACCCAAATTTGTTACGGCTCCGTCAGGTGATGAGCAAACCCCGCTGAATGCAGACAGCAACTCCCATTTTCAGGGGGGTCAAAAGATGAAGGCTTGGCTGGGATTGTGTGATAACAACAGAGGTGGAATCCATCCCATGTGGAAACACCTCCCCCAGTTCCCCAGGAGCTGGGAGGTGAAGCCTCTAGCCCTCACTGCCAGTGAATTTATTGCAATTTATTGTCACCAAGACAAACAGGACTCAGCACAGCTCCAAATTACCAGCGCTGCTAAGGTAGCAATTAGCCCTGGTTCAGCTGGTGGGTAGGGAGTGACTAATTTCCATTTCCCCACGAGCAGAGGGGAGGAAAGGAACATTTCCTTTCTCTTGAGCTAAAAAATCTGGCCCTGGGAGCTGTTTGGTGGATCTATTGTGTGAGGCAAATCTCCCATGGACTGGGAGCTGATGTGTCACCCTGGCAGCACCGTTTGTTTGCACACTGAATTCCAGTGGCAGTGCTTTCTTGGCACATCCTGTTTCTTGCTGCACGAGGCCACTGGAGTTTGAGACTGAAGGCAAAAAATAGTTACATGTGGGGAAAACCTGCCTAAAGATTCCCTGAGCTCGTGGCACTTGGGGTGCAAAGCAAGGAGAGCAGGGAAAAAAGGAGTTGAGCTTGGAGCAGCCCAAAGTCTGAAGTATCCAGTGGTGATAGATAGAGTCAGGATAGAAATCTCCCGTTTAAATCTCCTGTTTAGAGTAAATCTTCTGTTTAAAGGGCCCATCTGGAGGGTTTCCATCATCCCCAGCTGCAGCAGCCCTGGCAGAGGGGTTGGCTTACAGCTCCTGCACTCAGAACGAGGATGCTTTGCCCCCTCTGCTTTCCTGGTGTGTAAAAACCACTCCTGGTTTCAGAGGAGGAGGAATTTTAGGAGAGAGGCTGTGAGATCCTCATTTTGTTACAGCAGGCATGAATTCAATAAATGTCTCCTCTCACACTTTGATTACCTGGAAAAGTTTTGCCCCATATCACCAGTTCCCACCAAAGAAACCTTGGGTGGCAGAATTTGCTGTGAAATACCTGAGGGAGAGGGGGAGAGAAGCATCAGCTCTTGCTTTTCCTTAAAACTGCTGCTTAAAGCCACATGAATTTTTGGGGATCACCTTCACTGCTCTGAGTGACAGGAAAATGAAACCCCCTCTTTAGGGGGGCACACCAGTGAAGCCCAGCTCTTGTCAATTTTAATTTCAGTGCAATCCAGAGTTTTTCTTCAGCACTGCAGACATTCTGTGAGTGATGGAGCAGATCCAGCTGGGTAATTTTAAGTCCTTTCACTCCATCACCTCTGAAAAGTGCCTGTCACTCAAACACTTGTAACAGACTGCTGAGAGGTAGCTCCCAGAAGAAAAAATAGTGAAATAACAGCCCACATGCTCTACTTGTTTCTTTTCTTTCTCATCTGGAGAGACAACAGCTCTTTTATATTGCCAGTGTAGGTGCTTTATAAATCTGCATGATTTTTTACCAAAAATTCATTCCTAGTGAAAATAGCAAGAGAAGAACACCAACAGCTTTAATTTTTTACTGCTTACTGTAACTATCTTCATGGTGCTGGGAAGTAAAGGTCAGTGCAAGGCAATAATAACAACTCAAAATCTTGTTTTTGGGTAAAAAAAATGGTTATTCCTCAGAGGTGACAAAGCCTTGAAGGAGAATTTGTCCTGGGAAACTCAAGTGAAGGATAATGTGATGTGGATCAGTCTTTAAATGCCACAGCCACCCTTGGAAGTGCTGAGCAACGCCACTGCTAAAAGAACTTAAAACGTCAAGCCCAATAAAAAACCCACAAACTCTGTTCGTTTTATTTTGTTTTGCTTAAATTGATCCTCTCTCTAATTTTTTGTGATGTAATTTGTGGTTAAAAACTCCCAAACATGTCTCTCCTGGGTTATCTTAGTGTGAAACGGGATGTATTTCTGTTGTTCTTCTTGGCTCATTTGAAATTTAAAGAACTTACTTGATACCTAAGATATTATTTGAATTCTTTCTCTTTTTTTTAAAAAAAAAAAGTTTAATTTTATTATGTTTCTTAATGTTGAGTTAATTTTTCAGCTGCAATAATTTAGCTAGGGAGGAGTAAATCACTGTTTCATGAAACTTGATGTAAAGTATCATCTCAAGGTGGAATGCTCTTCCTCAAAAAAGGGGAGGAATTAGAGAAACTGATGGGATTTTGCAAATTTGGCTGCTAATTTGAATAACTGAATATGCATTTGGAAAACTAATCACTAATTTTAGGTACCTGAACCTTTTGATAGGAGATTTTAAAAAACATCTTAAAATTTTTTACTTGTTTAGAGGTGCATGTCTGAGAAAAAGCATTTCCTTGTTGGAGACAGGTATTGTCGCTTAGAACTTCAATCCATTTGTGGTGACATGTGTGACAGGTTAGATGATCTCTCTTAAATTGCTCTGAGTCCAAAATCACTTCCAGCTGCTTTTGGTATGGAAAAATAAACTCTGCTAAGGACCAAAATTTGCAGATGGTTCTTAGTTTGCAGCACTGCCTTGCTGAACAGCTTTGCTCTGCAAGGGGAGCAGAAGGGCAGAGCACAATTAAATTGAGCCCATGCTGGAGGAGTGACCAGGGACAGCACCCAGGGAATGAATGGCTGGAGAGGTTGGGGCTGGATATTAGGAAAGAGTTCTTCCCCCAGAGGGTGCTGGGCACTGCCCAGGCTCCCCAGGGAATGGTGACATTCCCAAGCCTGCCAGAGCTCCAGGAATGTTTGGACACCACTCCAGGGATGCACAGGGTGGGATTGTTGGGGTGTCTGTGCAGGGACAAAACTTGGATTGGGTGATCCTGTGGGTCCCTTCCAGCTCAGGATGTTCTGGAGTTCTGTGCACAAAGGATGAGACAGCTGAGTGTCCAGACAGAAAAGGAAACTCAGTCCCAACCTTTGGCAAGCTGAGTCCTTTGGGATGCCTCCCACAGATCCCACCTCACCCCGTGGATCCTGGTTACTGACACATCCACCCCCCTGCACCCCTGCTGGAAGCTGCTGTCAATGGACAACAGGAAACTTATTTGTAGTATTCAGCCAAAGAGCCCTGGCAGTGCCCAGACAACTGCAGTGCCTTTCCCAATTTCATAAAAAGGAGTTTCCCTGTCCGTGATCCGTTTGTGGAGCCAGCACTGGCTTGGAGAAGGGGCTTTGTTTTTGTGAGGTAAGAAGTATGCAAAGCACACACCATGTTTACAAAGTACCTCAGCACTATTTTGGCTAATTTTTGCTGGAGAGTTAGTGGTTATTTCAAAGATGGGTTAGTCACTTCGACTGCAATTATGATCTCTTGAAATCTGCTTCAGCATTTCAGATTGGCTTCAGGCCTAATGGTCAGAAAATGGCTCCATCTCAATCTCAATAAATGTCTCCTTGCACACTTGATTAAACTTGACTAAACTTGATTAGTAGCTCATAGCTTTTATTGTAGCTTTATTTATCTTGTAGCTTTCTTGCAGCTTTTCCTGATTTTGAAGTGAGAGTTGAACAAAGATGGAGTGCTGTGCATAGAAACCTGTGGCACCGTGAGCTGCCTGTGCATGGAAAGGTGCAGGTGAAGAACAGAACAGAGCTCCCAGGCTGGGGCTGGCAGAGATGAGCCCCCACAGACCCCCTAATTCCCACTGGAGTGGAAATTCCCTCCACAGCATCCCATGGGATAACTGGGTGCTCAGACCTTGCACACCAAATGGAACCACAACCCCTTTGAGAAGAGACACAGAACAACCCAACCTCGAGCAGCCCTCCAAAAAACCTCCTTTTTTTCCCCCGATTCTGCTCCAGAGGTGTGCTACAGATTGAAATGCTTTAGCCAAGAGGCAGAGCCCGGGGAGGGGAGCGTGCAGCAGCTTGTGTGTGACACTCCTTGGCACGCTGGCACTGCGGCTTGTTCTGCACACTGTGTGGGAGGAAACACCAGGCACCTTGGATTGCATCATCCCCACGGTTTTTTTTTTTTTTCCCTCCCCTTTCTTTCTTTTTTGTCTCCCAGATGGTAAAACAAAGGCTGTAGTGAAACCCGTTTTCTCCCAGGAAGAGGTGGGAGGGAATTTTTATATGAGCAAGAAACTTTGCCTGGAGTCGAAATCTGGGGCCTGGACTAATGAAGTACCTGTAATTCATACTGTACTAAATATTGCTGAAACCAGGCATGTACTAATCATGAACTGTGCCAAACTATGCATAATTACTATGCTTTCTCTCTAGCAGTAATTAATTTGTGTTAGCAACTTTGATTAATCTTTCTAATCTAAAAGTAAAGTGCTTCTCAGACATGAAAGGCTCTCCAAGTGCTCAAGGTTGTTGTTGCAGCCTCGTGGAGGGTGTTTCAATCCAGTGGGGGGCAGGAAGGGGACAAAGCTTAAAAAAATTCGAAGTCTAGCTGGTATTTATGAGCTAATAACTAACAAAAAGAGTTATAGAGTTCTGTTTGGCCACAGAATTCATCAGCTAAGCCACTGGCTTCTGTCCACAGTGAAAGGGAAAAATTCTTTCCTCCTGAAAGAGAATTGTCAGTCAGAGAGCTTCTCCAAGGGCTGTTCCAGAGATGTGGGGCTGGGATTCCACCTCACAGGGAGCAACGAGTGCGAACTCACCCAGAAATTCATTTTGGTCTTAACCCAAGGCCTTGCTCTAGGCAGGGCTGTTCAGTTCTGGTCCCAGGCCAGTCCTTGTGGTCAGTCCCACAAGGGCCAGCTGCGCTTCCTGGGGGACCTGGAGCTGCCACCTTCCAGGAGAAACGTGTGCTGAGCTCATGGAGTGATCCTGCTGCCAGACAGAGGCACCAGGTGCTCCTGTGTGAGCTCAGCTCTGACACCTCTGCACATTAATTTTCCACACCTCACCGCCAGCCTCCCTCCCAGGCTCTGCCCCTGGAGGGATCCTGCTGAAAGGATTTGTGTCATCAAAAGGTGCTTGTGATTTACCCAGGCTCCACAAGCCACCACAGCTCCAGGAGCTAAAATTTCTGAGGCAAACAGTGGTGTCTCTACAAACCCACTACAAATCCAAGTGGGTTTTTAAGTGACCACAGTGTTGCTCTTTCTCTCTCTCAGCCATTTAATATTATTTTTTTTTCTCGTTTTCTCTGTTAGCACTGCTTGATAACAAGGATTACATGTAATTCATGATAAGAGATTCAGAATGACATGAAAATCATTTGGAAATGGATAGTCTAGAACTTACTAACAAGCTCCAGTTTGATTCTGGTAACTTTTGTCAAAAACTGCTGCTACTGCCTCAAAGTCTGGGATCAATTCTGTTTGCACAAGTCAGAGAAATATTTTTAAAACACACAACTCAGTAGAAAATGTACATGTGATTCCTAGAATTTGTAGGGTTGTTTTTTTTTTTATAATGCTGATTCAACAAAGGAATTCATTGTGATAGTTTATTTTCTTACAGCTGTAGTTTGTGTCCAAATATTTTATAATCATAAAGCTACCCTCTTGATATCAGTCAAAATAGACAATATATATTGATGTCGAAACAAGCTTTGTAGAAGACTTTTTTTTTAAATCAGGCATGGGACTTTACATTTATTAGGAGGTGTTCACAAAAATAAGGGTAACATCATGCATATTCTTTGCAACTAAACCCAGTTATGGTTACAGTCTGGAAATAAATTCTTTAAATAGACATATGGAGATACAGTAGTACATATACACTCTATTTATGACATTTAGTGTACTGATAACTCCCAGCAATACATCAGAAGTCCACAACCAGCTGATGGAAGGATCGGATAAGGAGGAAGAAACTGCTTCAATTTCTCACATTATTTACGTGGCTTGACAAGAAATGTCAGTGTGAATGGCCTCCTGAACCTGGGAGGCAAGAACAAGACTATACTTCTGCAGTACAAAACATTTACACACGAAATACACATGCATTGCAGTGCACTGGAAATGGGCAAAGCCAGGAGGAACCCATTCCTCAATGCTTTATTAACACAATTCTACAAAGGAGTCTCAAATAGGATTATATACTTCAGTCACAGTAAGGCCACAAAATTACAATGGAAAAGGACCTTAGAATCGGACATTCTGTGGGAGCAATGGAACCCTTCCTTCTTTCCAGATGCTCTTTTATTTTTCACGTGTTCCTGGACGGGATCTCCCTCACCACAGTCCTCCTGCCATTTCTTTGTGTTTCTGCAGGTTTAACATATTGCTTGGTACAACAGTGAGCACAGTAGAGAAGGGTGCTGGCACGGGGAGAGAACAAAACCTATGGGACATTCACGGCGGTGTCAGAGACTCTATGGGGCGGACACGAAGCTGCTAATCAGAGAACAGACTGGCAAAGGATTTCCTCAGGTTCCGGATGGTCTCGGCTTTGGCCTCGTCCTCGTTCACGGACGACCTGAAGAAGGAGGACTCTGTGAAGCTGAAGGCGTTGGTCAGGGACTGCGACTTGCTGCAAGACACAAACACAACGAGTTCTGCATGGTCACGCCGTGCCCCGGCCTCCCCCTGCCCCCAGCACTTGGATCACTGGTGAAGAGGGGAAACTGTCCCTGAGACTGGGCAAAAATGGGCTTTCACCACCAGCAGTAGTTATGTCCCACACAATTCTGTACCCCTGACTCGAGAGGAAGACTTGAGGAGAATATTTCTTTCAAGGACCACACTGATGGTTTTGTTTGCTTTTTGTGGATCTGAATTGGATGATGTAAATTAGAGCCTTGAGGAAAATGTGGGTCTGATGCTAAATCCAAATCACAACCCAGCAGGGATGATTAATAATTGTGCTTTGGTGAGGCTGCAAACAGTTGTGAGCAGAGAAAAATCAGGTATTTTACAAGAGTTTGAATCCTAAATTGTAATGTGTTCTCCCTTTGTCTAGATGTGTTGAATATTAGATCCTTATTAGAGGCTTAAAGACATTTTATATCTTTGAAAAAATGCCTCAAATCAGATATATTTTTTCTTTTCTATAGGCAGTGTCTGGCAATGGTACTCCATTCTTAGTGCTATCATGTAACTCCTGTGTAAGTTCCCATAAGCATGAAAAACATTGCAAGGAAAACAAGAAGGAAACCAGCAAAAGTTTAAAACTTTAACTCATGACTTGTCAGATAAAATAACATCTAAAAATTAGGCTTGAACTGAAATAGAACACGTTAATGAGTTACCAGCTTTTTACAAAGACATCCCTACACTGGTAAAATGAGTTACCTAATTTCATTTTTCTCTCAGTACAATAGATTTCAGTTTTGGCTCCAGTAAAACTGAAGCACTTTCTTTATTCAGATTGTCTTAGACTCCTCATGGTTTGCAGCTTCTCTCCCTCTAAACTAATAATGTACAGCAAACAGTGCTGCAGGCGTTTTAGGTTTTTCATAAATTATAGTTGTGCTAATGAGAATAGACTGATAAATGTTTGTTTGTACTCACTGAAAGAGGGAGGGTGGGAAGCAGCACTTGACTTGATTAGTAACACAATAAGTAGCCTAATTAAATATTTATTCACAGATTAATAACATGTACATACAGGTTAGGCAACAGCATGTGGGTGAATACAAAGCATACACATGCAAATAGAGTTAATCCTACAGGCAGGAGATCTGAGCCTTGGTGTGGACCTAAAACTGCTTCTGAAAGTTAGAAAGCTGCTCTTATTATGGCTTGCATCTTAAAAACTTTAATTTCTCCTTTGTAACTTTATTCTAAAGAGAGACTCTTCCATTTGAAGAAGAGAAAAATGAACCTAGATGGGAACGAAAAGCTTAAAGGAGAAAGCTGGGAAGCAGCTTGTGGCAGAGTCGTTCTGTTCTTAGCTGCTTTTCTTCAAAGTCAGAAGTTAAGTTTCCAACTATGAGCTGATTTCCATCTTGCTTAAAAAAAATCCACCTCTCTATTCTCTATCATCTTAAATGATGGATGAATCCATTTGAGGTTTACAATTATAAAACAGAATAAAGAAATACATTGTCCCAAGGAGGCAAGGGAAATACTGTCCTCTTTGCACAATATTATCATCCAGCTTGTTTTTGGCACTGAGCTGGGCTCAGGGCAGGACCCAGGGTTGGTTCCCACTGGGGTTAGCTCAGGAGTGGGTGGAACAAGGGGATCTGTGTTCCTTGGAGGAAACAAAGACTCCGTGCAGGTCTTTGTACATACCAGACTAAGGAGATGTGTCTGAGATTCTCCTGGCAATGGCTGTGTCGGGGCTGCTGTGCTGGAAAACTGCAAACCCCTGCTGGTGCTCCCCTGAGGTTTCTGTTGGCTGGGTCTGAGCTCTGAGGGGGGATTTTTCCATATTCCTTACTGGCTGCAGGTAAATCAGTAAGGAAACTTCCAGAAATGGGACAACCACTTGTTTTTTTTGAGTGCAGCCTTCTCTGGGCAGGGCTCGAGCACTCAGGCAGTGCCACTTCACAACCAAGGGCAGCATAAAGAACCAATTTGGCAGCCACTGCCCAACGCTATCCAAACCTGGATTGTGCCTTTGGGATCTGTTGTCCCAGTGACTGCAAGGTTAAAAGTTGAACCAGATAAGACTTCCTCTTGGAGGGCAGGCTGACAGCACACCCAGCCCGTGAGTCAGTGGCACCAAAAGGAGGAAACAAAGACAAGAAAGATGATGCTTTTTCAGACCTGGCTGGGGCAGGAATTGCACAATGGGTGAACGAATTTTTTGTGCCGCGCTTAAGACAGAACTAATGCTAGTGGCTTCATTCACTCCATTACCAGAGATTAACCTTTTTGACCTGTTTAACCTCACTTTAAACTCAGGAACAACACCTTCATTTCCCCCCTGGCTGTCAGAGCAACCCCTCCAAGTCCCAGTCCCACAAAACCTGTGCCCTGAGGAGAGAAGAAGAAGGGATAAAGCGACTCTTACTTAAGCTGCGGATGCGACTGAGGCTTCTGCTGTGGCGCAGGCTGTGGCTCCTGCTGGGGCTGTGGCTGTGGCTCTGCTTCCTTTGATAACCTGGAGCTGGGAGGACCTTGGGCCTGGGGCCGTGGCTGCTGGGTGGTGGGTCCTGGCGGGCGCTGGGGCTGCGAGGCTGCGGGCTTTGCTGCCTGCCCCGCGGGGAACACGCGCTGGGGCTGCAATGGCTCCTGGCTTTGGGATTGCATTCCTTGGGGATGCACTGGGCCCCCTAGGTTTCAGCACAAGAGAAACTTCATCATGTTATCGTTGCAAAGAGGCCTTACTTAGAGTTCATACCCAACACTTTAAAAGCATCCTCTCCAACGTGATTAACTCTACTCTCGAGGCAAAAGTCTACTCACACGTGCTTGCATGGAGGCATTAGCACTGTTCACACTTATTAGGAACTTGCTTGGAGCCCCCCTGAATCAGCCTTAAAATTGCTAAATAGCACCCAAGTCACCTCAGGTACTGACCACAAACCAAATCAATGGAGTGCCACCCAGAATAGTTTTGGCCCAAGTCAAGGAGAGGCTGTGAGGCAACTGAACACAGTATATCTAATTCAGCAAGACATTCACTATTTTCTGTGTAGTTAACTGCAGTTTTCTCCCTCCAAAGCCTTAAAATCATTTATGTAATAGTCCTCTTAGATTCACTATTACAGCAGTAAAACAATCTCATGCTGAAATTTTCTGGCTAGTTGAAAGTATTTTCGTAACTTACTTTAACCCCTTAGTGTCAAGAGCATTACAAGAAACACAAGAGTCACTACTAATTCTTTACCAGGAAGGCACTTTACTGGCAAACTACAGCGTGAAGTGGGAAACTACAATGTGCAGCGGAGACTCAGACTGTGAAATCCATGGCTGAAAGATGCTACAGCATCATTCCAGTGGGGCTTTTTCTGCTTTCTGACTGAAATAATGTAGTGTTAGACATCAGGGCTTGCTACTTTTATCTCAGCTCCCAGGTCTAGCTGGACTTGGCTGGACTGATGGTTGTTAAAACTGAATTTCAACCCTTGCATATGAAAATGCACTCAGGACACCTGACTTTAGGGGAGAAAGGATGGGATGATATTCTGAGTATTTGTTTGTATAATGCTTCACTCAGGATAAGAGCTGTTGTAAATATCACAGAGCACACCAGAGCTATACCTGGATATCTGGGAATTTTTTAGTCTTGCATAGATATTTAGTGCAAATAAAACACTTATTCTGCTCAGGTCTCTAAAAGCAAACCTTCATATCTAGATATACTGCTGCAACACATTAATTTTTTTTGTTTTTAAATTGCTTTTATAGTTAACTTTCCCCTTACTGCATGAGTTCCAGTGTGTGTGTGTCAGAGGACAGCACGTGCTAATGCCTCAGTGAGTTTTAACACAGTTGTAGCAGTGTGTTGTGGTGTGGAAAGATAAATAGCACGTACTGAATGTTAAGGAATGTGCCTTCATTGTTTATTAATTTGAACCACTTTTGTAGGAAATATTTGAAGGTGATAACATGGCCTTGCAACATCTTAATAAGGAGCTTTTTCTTATTAGTCTCCTTTCACTCAATATTGAAAACCAGAAAGGTTTCTTTCCCCCACTTGTACGTACAGGCTTGAACGCCAGAAACTTTACACTGAAGACAGATATAACTTTCTTTTATTGCACATTAAGCTGTACAAGAGATTTCACATAAAAGATATACTGCTGTCACATTTCCAGCGTTTGCTCACTTTCTTGCAGCTGGGTTGTACAAAAGGCAACAATCATGAAAGAAACTTTTACCAAAAATAACTCAACAGAACTGAACATTAAGCCTACACTGTAAAACATCTGTTCCCTGTTACCCACAATATTGCACCTAAGCATGCTGACATGCAGAGAGACATCTTGGCTTGTTTCTTGGCTGTGGGATGTAGGAATTGTGTGTGCCCCTGCGAATCCTTCCCAGGGAACAGGCTGGAATCCTGTCTGAGACACCCAGGTCTTCCACACACACACACAACGCACAAATGTGGTGTGAAAAGCACTTGTGAATACTGGCACTACTCCATGCAAAAAAAAAATACCAACTCCTTGAAAGGAAAATCAGTCATCAGATTCAGTTCTCCGCCCCAGGGCAGTATGGTTTGTTGTCTTTTAGGGTGTCTGGAGGAAAGGATTTGTGAACCTGATTTCTAGGTGGAATTTCCTTGATATAGAGCAAAACAGCCAATGCCATCGTTGGAATGATCACTGACCCAGACAAATGCTGATCACTAAAGCAAAATATTCATGTAATTTACTGATAGGTAGTAAACAGTAGCACTTACCACAAACATTTAAATAGCTAATAATGCATACCTTAATTCTCATCTCACCAGCCAGCTCGTACAAATAAAAGAAGCACTAAGAATGATGAGACTCACTGATAACTTTTTCCAGTGTTTGTAGGGAAAACAGACATAGAACATCAGGCTGTTTTCCCTTTAAACATAATTGTTTGCACTAAACTAATGGCCACTACTCATCTTTGTACATATCCAAGATGAAAATTACAGTTTCGTGGCTCGCTTGCAACTCAGCTTTCTGGTATGCCAGCAGTGTGCAGCTTGTGATTCTAGGCTAGATTTCTCATCAGAGATTAACTGCCTGCCTGTGGAGCTCTCACAGCATTGCACTAGAAATCACTTGTGTAAAAATCACAATAAGTTCACCTACAGAAAATCTAGCAGTGGTCAGGCACCTCAAGTCCTTTTGCATGTTTGGTGTCAAAGCAGTTCTTAGAAACCCTATTTTG
The DNA here is from genome assembly GCA_024734555.1 of Trochalopteron elliotii. Taxonomy (NCBI): domain Eukaryota; kingdom Metazoa; phylum Chordata; class Aves; order Passeriformes; family Leiothrichidae; genus Trochalopteron; species Trochalopteron elliotii. Next base: position 98,454 of record JANPWX010000268.1, read on the forward strand.
TGTGGATAACGTCGGGACTGGATTTTCTTTACAGCTCTCTGGATACTTGTAGGTGTAAAACAGGAGACCTGAGTTGGTTAAGAAAAACCACTGACAGTTTTGGTTTTTTTTGTCTTGCATTTTCTAACCCAGGATCCTCAGCTGGTTAAAGGTACCTTGGTCTGCCATCCCCTCACTTCTCAGTATTTGCAATGAAATGAGCTCTTACAGGAAGTTTAACAGTCCTTGAGGTACTTCCCACCGAATAACCTGGGATTTAAGTCTTAGGTAAGTATAAGATTTTTTGAAAGTATTTGCATTAGTTTTCATTAAAAATCTCCATAGATTACTAATTCGGAATGACAACAAAAGGTACTACTTAATTGAAATAGGATACATTAAATACTCACACTTTCACTGAGATATTGCACATAGGTGGCCCATTTACATAGCTTTGTAGCTAATAATTTAATGCAGAATTACTAAAAATATGAATACCAGTATGTAAAATAGAAGATATTTTAAATATTCCTCGGGAAGAACTGTATTTTATGGAGTCACCAAAATAGCAGACTTCCACTCGCGTTTAAGTAAAACTCAAAGGTTAATAAACTTTATAAAATTATAAATAAAAAGCTTCACTAGCAAATCCTAATCTATGACTTTTAAAAATATATCTGGATCACCTACCTATTGGTCATGCACACGCACAGGGAAAAAATAAAGGCTATGAGTACAGTGTGCACACACTCACAGAGTAAGCAAAGGGACGGGGGGGTTTGCACCTCGGGGGGATTTTACTGAACGATATCGAATACTCCAAAAAAATACTGTCTAACCATCCAGGAGGTACAGTGGCACTGGGCTCTAGAGAGAGGCACATTCTTTGTACACTGTTGACAGCAGCCCTGCAATCACAAGTTTTACAGAGGAAGGTTGGAAAGCATTACACGCACAGACAGGAACAAGGAAACAACCAGACGGGAGAGTTGACACTGCATAGAAAAAACACAGTCCAGGTCAGCACTGAAACAATGGCAAATTGAACAAAACTGGGATGCTTGCATTAAGATTGTTTGTTTCTTTGCTCTCAATTTGTTTTTGTTTTTGTTTTGTTTTGTTTTTTCCCACTTTTCATTTCTGTTTTAACCCTTGCTTTTGGTCTCAATTATCTAAGTAGCCTGGACTTGTTTTGGTCCTACTGCAACGCCATTACAGTCGAGAATGTACTGTAAACAACCTTGAGGTGGTGGTCGCTGAGGTGGGATTTTGTTTGGCTCTGGCTCCTTTAGTGATCCACTCTGGAAAATACATTTGAAAACAGAAGAGAGAGAAAGAAAAATAAAATTAGAGTAGCTCGGTTCCAATTTTCCACTAATTTGTCTTTATTTTCATTAGAAAACTCTTTATTGGTGGGGCTGAATGTATACTTGAAATTTATTCCAGATACCATTTTTTAATTTAGCTGCTGCCTGACATGATATATGAATCCTGGGCTAGTCCAAGGCTGAGCTCTTATAAAAACTGTTTTCCCTTTGCAGCATGTGATCAGGATGCAGGCAGTGCCTTCCCAACCTTACCTCCATTTGGGGAAGGACTTTATCCTCAGCTCCCAGCACCATTTTTTTTTCTATCTCAATGCTTCTGCTCTCTTTCTTTTTCTTTTTTTTTTTTTAAGGACAGACTGAATAGGAAATGGATTTCAACAGATACCTTTGTGTAATTTAAGCAATAATTTATTTTTAACTACGTTCACTTGTATCCAGAAGCGTTTGCACAGCAGGAGTTTTGCCAGTGACAGTTTTCAACTTTGATTTGCTGGCTGTAAGTGGGGAGGGAGGTGGGCTGCTCCAGCTTCACTGTTTTGCTAAGCAAAATGAAAGAAGAAAAGCAAAAACCACAGACAAATAATAAAAATAATTGAAATGACTTCATGCTTCTCCATCTGACATGTTATTAGAAACACATGTAATACTTCACTTTTGAAAACAGGAGGTTGATTTGGCAACATCCTTTTCACATGGATACTTGTGAAAGGAAAAGATGGGCCTGAACCAAAACCTTGGAGCAGAACACCCTCTGGGAACAGGAGGATTTGAATCCAAACTTTGTCACAGGCCCATCTCTGATATTTTGAAAC